>PVKS010026217.1:0-28913 GCA_004027875.1 Aplodontia rufa | reverse complement strand
TATGTCATTACAACTTTTCCGAATTTAAATCATAAGAATTGACCTCCTTTCTCAATGGCCAGGGTCTAGCTCCAGCCTCCGTAGATGAGTGAAGACATTCGACCCTTGGTTCTCTAGGTTATGCTGATTTCACTCGGCATAATTTCTTCCATAATCATCCATTTACCTTCAAAGGCTGCAACATCATTATTTCTAATTGCTGAGTAAAACTCCATGGTATATATGTACCACAGTTTTTGAATCCAGTCATCCAGTGAGGGACATCTGGGTTGTTTATAATTTAGCTATCATAAATTGAGCTGCTATGAACATCGATTTTGCTGTGTCACTGTAGTGTGCTGATTGTAAATCCCCAGGAAAAATACCCAGGAGAGGAATAGCAGGATCATATGGTGGGATGTCATAGCTTCTTGAACCTAGGACTTTTTATTTTTGCCAGCACAATGCCTGACATGTAGTAAGTACCAAATAAATATTTACTGAATAAATGAATGAAATTAAGTTTCTATTTCTAGCAGTATGGTAGCTTAGATTCCCTTAATAGCCCTCCTAATATGAATAACAAAAAATGTCTGATAAAATACATAAATTATAAACATACTGCTTAGATGACAAGAAGGTAAGGAATTAGTAGAAGCCAAAAACAAAGTAAAAGGAGAAATCCTAAAAAATTAGAAGAGTCATCTTTTGCACTGAGGATATTTGCTAACTAGTAACCTTGAGTTATCATTCTATTGACTTACTAGAGTTCTAAAGGCAGAAGAGTCCAAACTATTTGGAAATTCTAATAAATATTGCCTATAATAGGAGTTAAACCTCAAAAAAGAATGAAAAGCGGGTGACAGAGAAACATGTCTTTGACCCTGACTCTAGCAGAAGGGGTAAATTCTCTTTTGAAAATTCATAATCACAAGCCAAATTTAATTCAGAATTATAATCCTAATTTATATTATTTGTATGTTCTAAAATTTCAGATTTAGAATTAACTTATAACAGTCCCAAATTGATAGTGACACCAGGCACTCTACAAAGTAAATGCATATTCTTGCTGGAAAAGCACAAATTGTTTCCTTCCACAGAGATTATTCATGATCTGAAATTCTAAGGAACACCAACTTACGTTTAAACATTCATAGCCTCTTCTCCTATGGCACATACACAAACGTACTATGAAGAAAAAGCAATAGAAGTAATAGAACAGCATACAAATAAAGGCTTAAGATCATGGAATTGTCAACACACATAATAATCTAACTTTAATATCAATTAAAAATAAAAGGCAAGATTAAAAATATGATCCACTGACAAGATACAGATGTGGGAAGATGGAAGAGAAGGAAACACCAGAAATGCATTTCTCCACCCATACTGACAGAATCTGTCTGATGTAAGTATTTGGGAACTCTGAAATCTATTGAAGCTTTACAAAATCCAGGGAAAAGATTGGATGGTAAATTGCAGTTAATTATGGTCAGTTTCAGCCTTGGCACAGTAGCAGCTATCTGACTCCTACCTCTTAGCCCCATGGCATGCAGCTATTTATATGATCCTGGAATGACCTATACAGTTTTCAGGAAACAGGTAAGGCAAAAAGTACTATGTCCCCAAATACTGGGGACCTGTGCTAACATCACTGATTGCTGCTTGTAACCACAGAGGTATAAGACTGGGAGGCTACTATGGTTGCCCACATTGTTGCACTCCTGCTCCTGTAGGTAAAGTGACTTCCGGGGAACATAAAAGGCAAGACTCACTTTCTTCCCTTCATTTCTCTTTGTCCTCTTTGGGGAACCAGATATTAAAGATACAGAAATTTAGAAGCAGCTGATTATGAAGTGACCACACATGCCCAGGGAAAGGTATAGGTTCAGAAAGACCTAAGAAGACCTTACATTTGTACCTCAGAGACAGCCTACAATGATAAAATAGGTAAATAAAAAAAACTAAAAGCAGCAAACCCTGGGAAGGATAGCAATTTGTTTTTCAGAGTTACCCCATTATTAGATTCAAATTTCCAGTTTTCAACGAAAAATAAAAGGGATACAAAGAAATAGGGAAGTGTAGCCAACTCAAAGGAAAATAAATGTATGAAAACTGCCTTATTGGGATATCAACTAAATAAGGACTTCAAAACAACTATCTTAAAGGGAGATGAGGGAAAAAAAACAAGAAAACATTTATGAACAAAATGGAAATATTAGTAAAGAGAAAAGTGAAAGAAATTCTGGAGCCAAAAAGTAGAATAACTGAAATGAAAAAGTCACAAGAGGATTTAAAAGCATATTGAGCAAAGGGAAGAATCAGTGATCTTGAAGGTAGGACAATGGAAATTATTGAGTTTAAAGAGGAAAAGAAAAGAATTGAAGAAAAGCAGAGCTAAGGGACTGAAGGGATATCACCAAATCCCTCATTGTAGGAGAACCAGGAAAAGAAAGAAAGGTAGAGACAATTCAAAGAAACAATGGCTGAAAACATCCCAAATTTGATGAAGGACATGAATGTAAGCATTCAAGAAGTTCAGTAAACTTCAAGTAAGATGAACTCAATGAGACCCACACCAAGACACATTATAATCAAACTTTTAAAAGGCAATGGCAAAGAGAGAATCTTAAATGCAGCAAGAGAGAAACAACTCATCACTTGTGATTATCAGCAGATTTCTCATCAGAAACTTTGGAGACCAGAAAGCAGGGAGTGATATATTCAAAATTCTAATAGAAAAAAAAATATGTCAACCAAGATCTTCTATCTGGCAAAACTATCATCCTTCAAAAGTGAGGAAGAAATTAAGAAATTCAGGCTGGAGCAGTTGCTCAGTATTTAGAGCACTTGCCTGGCATGAGCAAGGACCCAAGTTCGAACCCCAGCACCACATATACAATCTAAGTGTCAGAAAAACAAAATCCAGATGAAAAAATAAATAAAATTCTCTCTTTTAAAAAAAGAAATTAAGACATTCCCAAATAAACAGAAGCTGAGGGTATTTGTTACCACCAGACTTCCCCTGTAAGAAATGATTACAGGAATTCTTTAAGATGAAATGAAAGGACACTAGATAGTAACTCAAAATCATATGAATAAAGAAAGATCTTAATAAAGGTAAATAGCATGATCACTTATAAAAGCTAGTATTTAACAATGATTTATTTTATACATTTAAGAAACTAATATACTTAAAAGAATTATTAGTTTGTGTAAAGAATTTTGTGATATCAACAATTAAAAAGGGGTGGGGATAGAGTCACTAAAGGAGCAGGGTATTTTATGCTATTATAGTTTAAGCTGGTATAAATTCAAGTCTTTATAGAGTATTATATATTAGTAGTATTATTTATTGAATATTGTAATTTTAGAATGTTAAGCAGTCCCCATGAACATACACAAAAGGAAATTAGAATTTAAACATTTCCCTATAAAAATCAACTAAATAAAAAAGAAACACTAATACAGGAAATAAGAGAGAAAAAAGCTTTATGTTATATAGAAAAGAAGTAGCACAATGACACATGTCCTTTCTTATCAATAGTTATCTAAATTTGCCAATCAAAGATTGGCAGGGATCAACAGGATAGATAAAAACACATGATCCAACAAATATTGCCTATATGACACACTTTAGATGCAAAGATGCAAGTAGCTTGAAAATGAAAGCATGGAAAATTATATTCTGTGCAAGTAGTGACCAAAGAGAACAAGGATGGCTCTGTTAACATCACACAAAATCTACTCTAAAAATGCCATAAAAGGAAAAAATAGCACAAAAAATTTTAAGAATCAAACAATAATTCAGTAGAAGATTGTCATTTCCAGTAATGCAGGTCAACTATTCTTCCAAAGAAAACTAAAAAAGAGTAGATGATATATATATATTTTTTTTTCTTGTCATATGTACCAAAGACATAAGAAGATTGAGAAGTAAAGGAGGACCCCAGATGTCAAAAATAGCTCAAATAGATGAGCCATGTGTGCCGTGAGGCACAGGCACACAAAGAGAAGTATCAGAGAAACAGAATCCACTTTTGTCAAACTGTTGAAGGAGATGGGATAAGTGGGACGTGAAGTGCACGTTGATCTACGAATAGAGTTCTGTTGGAACCAGAAACAAATATGTCTCATCCTCACCCTCTCCACACTCTGTTTATAGACCTAAGCTAAAAATTTTAAAGTTTTAGCAAAGAAACATTATAAGATGACCTTTGAAAGAGAAATTTAAAAATTAAGAGGAATGAAGCCAGGCTCCACAGTGTACTCCTATAATTCCAGCAATATGGGAATCTGAAGCAGGAGAATGGCAAGTTTGAGGCCAGCCTGGGCAACTTAGTGAGACCTTGTCTCAAAATAAAAAAGGCTAAGGTTGTAGTTCAGTGATAGCACTCCCCTGAGTTCAATTCCCCAGTACCACTAATAATAATAATTTTTAAAATAATAATTGGAGGGATAAAAAAGATACAATAACCAAAGTTAAGAACTGAATAAGTTGTCTTAATAGATCAAATCTTCATAAAGTTACTGGTCAGAAAATAGGTCAAAATGATCTAGCCAATCAGAGAAACAAAAGACATGAAAGGTAAAATGAGAATACAAAAACACAATAATATACAATGAGAAAGTCTAACATATATTTAAGTCTCAGAAAGAGAAAGAAAATAAGGCAATGTAATAGCCAAAAAGATAATGATAGAAATTTCCTACAGTTGAATGAAAACATCCATATATTAATTCAAACCCAAATGGACACTAAATGCATGATGTGGACCAAGATAAAGAATATATCAAACACAGATATGTCTCCATACTCATTGGAATGGCTATTATCAAGAAAACAACAAGCATTAGTGAGAATGTAGAGAAATTGGAACTCTTATGCTTTGCTGGTTGTAATATAAAAGGATTCAACCACTATGGAAAACAGTAAGGTGGTTTCTTCAAAAGTGAAAATGAAATTATTGGGACTAAGGGGTGTAGAATAGTAGTTGAATGCATGCTCAGCATGCTCAAAGCCAGGTCCAATCCCTACGGCCAAAAACAAACAAGTAGAATTACCATATGATGTAGCAATTCTGTTTCTGGTTTTATACCCAAAGGAAGTGAAAGTAGAGTCCTGAACAGGTAACTTGTACATCCATGTCCATAGCAGCATGTTCACTACATCCAGAATGTAGAAGCAACCCAAGTGTCTGTCTGAGTAAATGGTAAATAAAATGCCATATATACACACAATGTATGGTCAGCTTGAAAAAGGAAGGAGAATCTGATACATGCTACTGCATGGCTGAACCATTATTTTGCTCCTATGGTTTTAATATTTGTCCACGTTAAAAGTCCTGTTGAAATTTAATTGTAAATGTAACAGTAGCAAGAAGTGTGACCTTTAATAGGTGATTAGTCCATGAAGGTTTCACCCTAAGGGGTGGGCTTAATGCCTTAATAAAATGGCTTTGGGAATGCCCTCTGTGTGTGTGTGTGTGTGTGTCTGTGTGTGTGTCTTTGTGTGTGTGTGTGTCTGTCTGTCTGTCTTACCTTCTGCCATATGATGAGGCACCTGGAAGGCTACACTCAAGAAGTGAGGGGCTGGAGTGGTGGCTCAGCGGTTTTGGCGCTTGCCTGGCAAGCATGAGGACCTGGGTTCAAACCCTAGCACCACGTACACAACTAAGTGTCAGACCAACGAAGGCCATGTGAAAAACTAAATAAAGTTGTTTCTCTCTTTCTCTGTCTCTCTCACTGTCCCTCTCTCTTTAAAAAAAAAAGTGATACAAACTGAATTTTTTTTATCTTCAAGCACTTTAAATAAGAATCCTTCCCTATCATGTTTAGAGTGATTTAAAAATCTCTATGGCATGGGGCCACCACCATCTTTTCCATGAAAATCTCTTGAGATTCTGGTATCCTAAATTGGAACTAATCATACCCTAGTGGCTTTGAAGATACCAAGTCAAACTTACTAGGTGGCAAAATAAAATAAAAGTTGTAGGAGCATCAACCTGCCAAAGCAAGTAAAAGCACTGAAACAGTTTTCATTGCCTTTCTTTTCATAAATAGTGAAGTTAATTAAAATGCTAGAGTTGCAGGAACAATTACCAAAATGTATGGGTTCCACTCTCTTTCAGTATTCTTTTCTTCCATTGTCTCTTTTATATCTTTGATATTTCAGGATCTTATGGAATTCTAGGTAGGACATTTCCTTTTTCAGGAGAATTTTTGTTTTAGTAGGGCATTTTTGAATAGTTAAAAAACTTAAAGGAATTTTTTTAATGATTAAATTTTAACTGTGTAGAATTTTCAAAATAAGAAGATGGGGTTTTCTAATGTGATTAAAATGGAAAAAATAAAGTGAAGGGAATCCAGAGGAGTAGGTCTAATACATTCTTCCAGACCACTTTGAATGACTTATAGTTCTAATCCTCCGACATATATTTGATCTGTCATTATTGTCGTAGTAACACAAAACAGCTATATGACTTAGAAAAAGAAAAGGACCTCTCCCTACTACACAGTATATTACAAACCTGGAAACAGATAAAATTCCTGCGACAACGGCAAGGGTTTACAAGCACTACGATAAAGTTACAGTTTCAGAGGTAAGTGACTATCTACTCCTATTGGTCTGCTGACACACTGCCTGTGAATAAGTGAACATTGTAACTGGGGAAAAAATATCTTAAGGCTAGACAATTATCCCATGTAGTCAACAAAGGACTTGCATCGTGAAGATATAAGCAATTTATAACAATAAGACAACCCAACTTAAAAATGGGCAAAGGCTTTAAAAGACATTTTGTTATACATGGCAAATGAACACACAAAAAGATGCTTAACCTTATGTCCTCCCAGTAAAGAAATGTACATTCATACCACACTGAAATACCGCCACGCACCTATTCAAATGACAAATCCAAAATAGTGAAAAGAAGATGTTAACAAATGGCTGCCAAGGATTTGGGAAGCATGCATTTTGATTGATAGCTGGTGGAAATGCAAAATGGTAGTCATCTTAGTAACAGTTGACATTTTTTTTCATATATTTTTTTTATTTTATTATTGAACAACCTTACAAGATTTTAACAAAATAATATAAAATGTGTATAGTTGACATTTTTTAATAAAGTTTAACATAGACTCAGCAACCATACTTCTAGATGAAACATTTTAGATGATTGGTTAAAGTTAGAAACATCTACTGGAAGAGATGTACATCATTATGGTTCAAACTAAATTTATTAATCACTTTTGGACTCACAGTGAAATAGCTGTTTACCTCCCCAAAATCCATTTTCCTGAATGTTTTCTTTTTTAAAACTATAAACGTTCAGCATAACTTCATGCAATTAGAAAAGATGTCTATTTTGTTGGTATTTTTTTCTGCTGCAGTAGATTTTGACAAAAGTGCATCATAACAGTTTCTAAACCTAAGCCCCCCATGGAACTTTATCTTAGACTCCTAAATTAATGTAAATTTGGTAACTTGATTCTAATCTTTTAAACCTGCTTGTCATGAACCCTGTGCAACAAAGGAGAGCTACAGATATCGTAAGTAAACTTATATTGCCAATTTGTGTTCTCACTATTCTGAACTCCAGTTCCACCTAAGGCCCTTCGTTCTTCCTGAAATTTAACATTCAGCTTTCCCAGTGGACCTGCATGCTTCTGGAGACGTCTAAACAAAATCCCTGTGTCAATTATTACAGTGCCCTGGTGGGGCTAGACTGAATGATACTAAATTAGAGCATTTAATTTCAGCAATTAAGGTATCATTCTGATAAATAGAAAAGTGGTGTTTTAAAAAAAAATAGAGGGACAGTGAAAGGGAGAGAGAAAAAAATCAATTTTATTTAGTTTTTCATGTGGCTTTTGTTGCTCAGACACTTAATTGTGTATGTGATGCTGGGTTACAAATCAGGGTCCCTGTGCATGCGAGGCAAGTGCCAAAACTGCTGTACCACCACTCCAGCCCGGAAAAGCAGCATTTTTGAAGATGCTTCTTGGAAGTCTGTTTGCCAGCCAACTTCGCCATTCTTGATCCAACAACAAACTTGGTCCTTGTGAACCCTAGCTGAGTAATCTTGTAGTCCAGTAAACCAGGACTTGAGACAGGTAGACCTGGGACCTATACGCTGAGCTCAAGTTATCTTTTCTTCATAGGTTTAGTTTGGGGCATATCAAATTTGATATGTCTTTATGGTATCCCTTAATAAACCAGTTGAGGGGGCAACTGATTTTTACTAGAAATAAAAATATGGAAGTCAGGAGCATAGTAATCATAATTGAAGCCATGAGTGTACATGAAACTTCTTGGGAAGAGGGCAAAGAATGAGATGAGGGCCAAGGACTGAGACATGAGAAACTGCTTTGAATGGCTTGGAGGGGAAACCAGAGGAAGGATAAAGAAGCACAAGTTTCACTAAATTCATTACACTAAATTCACATGGAAGTTAGAGCAAGTTTTGCAAACTGACAGTGATGGAAATGAGCTAGCAGGAAGTTGAGGTATAGCCCAGTCTTCTAATTTGTGTGGGAAACTCTCCTCGTCAAGCATTAACTGTGTTGTATTACACTTGGAGAAACTGGCTGGGCCAGCAGCCACCAAGTTTGCTGTTTCTGTCTACTGAACCCAAACCACAGCTCTGGTAAATAATCACAGGGAAGCCAGATTGCTGTATGATGTCTTCACCTGTGTTTTCAGGTGCCACCTACCTGGAGAAGATTTAGGTAACTGTCAAAGAGGCTTTTTAAATGAGGTGAATGCAAGCTATACAAGTCAGAAACCCCATAGCATTTGGTAGAATAATATCAGGACCTTCATATTTCCCAGGGTCACTTTGTTCAGAATAGAGAGAAGGAAGTTCTGGAGCCAACATTACTGCTTCAGTATGTGCCTCAAAAGAATTCTGGGATAATACCCAGATTCTAAGAAACTAATAACACCTGTTCTCTAAGTTACTGTACCTTGGAATCACCTAGGAGGTTGTAAAATCCTCCCACTATTCCACTGTACTGAGTATGAAGATGGTCTGGGTATCAAGAGTTTTTAAAAGTTCCACAGGAGATTTTAATATATAACAAATATGATAGTCATTGTATTAAAGGACAATGAGTCAATAAATAACATATTGATTGCCCTGAATCAGAGGAAAATAATGTTTGAGTGTTTTACTCCAGGCACTTAACTGAACACTTTACATAAAATAACCAGAATTACAGGAATAACAAAAAAATATATTTAAATGTTCACAACAACCTGATTTTCAGATAAGAAAAGTGATGCATAGAATACTTAAATAATTTGTTCAAATTCTGTAGTGCCACTAATGGAGTTGGGTTTTCAACATAGGCAGTCTGGTTTCAAGCCCATACAAGAAATAACCCCAGTAGGTTCCCTTTAGTCTATTCAGATGCAAAAAGCAAACTATCTTCTAAACAGCTCTGTTGAGGTGTAATTCACACACCATACAGTTTACCACCTTAAGGTGTGCAATCCTGTGGTTTCTAATATATTCACTGAGCTGCATAACAGTCACCACAGTGCAAACTTAGAACATTTTAATCACTCCTAAAAGAAACCATCTTCCTGTTAACTATCACTGCTCACGTGTAGGCATATGTTTTCTTTGCTCTTGGGTACACCTATGAGAGGAATTGCTGAGTCAAATAGTAGCTCTATAGTTAACTTTGTGAAGAACTGCTAGACTGTTTTCCAAAATAGCTACACCTTTGACATTCACAATAGAGCATATAATACCTTCCCAAATGATTTCCTTCTTAAAATTTGAAACTAAAAAAATGAAACCTTATACCGAAAAGTACAAAAACACTTAAGCTATCAGGAAAACTCAACTCTTAGGTTTTTTATTTTCTGAAAGGGTTCCAAATAACTGGGGTTTTAATGAACTACTAATAAAAGAGGAATACTAATACCACCTACTTCATAGCACTGTGAGAATTAAATGAGTTAATATGCATAAAGTTAATATATATAATAGGCATAAAAGAGCATTACGTGGCACATCCTTGATAAGTACTGCCAAGAGATCGCTAACACTAACAGGAAGAGTACTAATATCAGTAATCGCTTATTGTTTGTGCATAAACACCAAGAAGTATAGCTATGATTTACACATAATATCACTCTACTCTCTTGCCTTTATACCTGGTCATATTCTCACAGCTTAAACAATATAAGATGGAGAAAAGTGAGAGGAGATGTGGTGTGCCCTGTAGTCACATCTCCTGGTTCCTCTGGTTACTTTCTCTCACCAAAGAAAAGTTTTCTTAATAGCCTTAAAAAAGGACTATAAATGCTAATGGTAGATTTACTAAGTAGGGAGAAATCTGAAAACAGAACAAGCTTAGAAAGGTTTTTTTTTTTATGTTTATCATTGTTGGAGACTAAGCCCAACATGACGCCTGGCTAGATACTAGAGAAAAGAATTGGTGGTAAATAACTCTGTAAGGGCTCCAGCTGGCTTGTAAAAGAACTAGTGGTAAACAACTCTAAGAGGCCCAGCTGGCTTGTAATTAGCAAAATGCCTGACCACATGACAAAGCTATGTCATTGGCTGCTCATTTTTACAATTGGTTGAATGTGTTTGCACTGTATCCCTATTGGTTGTTGTAACAGATAAATACTGGGCGTATGGAGACATAGGTAGATGACACTGGTGAGAGGAGACCTTCTCATGCAGGCGGCGGAAACGAGAGAGTAGTAGCCACTAGTCAGAGAAGCAGCAGCAGCAGAGGCAGAGGAAGAAAACCTAATATGCAGGCAGGAAGAGAGGAAGAATAAGCCTCGGCAGTAGAAACAGGGACTCTAGTGCACCAGTAGAAACAGGGACTCTAAAGAGAGAAAATGTGAATAGCCAGTCAACCATTGATTGAGAGCCGTCCGGTTCCTGCTGGGACCGGACATATCATATTAATACTTTCCTTATAAAAGTATTTATTTCAAGAGATTGGTTTTGGATGTGTGTTGGTAAGATCTCTAACAATTCAAATACCTCCACTATTTCTGCTTTACATAATTGTATTTATTTTAATTAGGGTAAAAATAAATAAATGTGATGGGCAAGAACAAGCACAAAAGCCAGAGTTGTCTGAAACTGAGAAAAAAACTGAAGGAAAAGGATTTAAGAATGGAGAAAAACATGAGGTACTGTTATTGCAAAATAACATTCAACTCTTCTTAAACTAATCATAGTATTTCATTGTTTGGTAGAATAGGAAATCTTGGTATTTGTAACAGATATCTAATAAAATGATAAAAATAAGTCAGAGTTCAATTTTAAGAATAATTGTCTTAAACAATGAATTTACATGGTATGTTATATGTTTATTTTTGGGTTTCTAGAGCCTCTTATACTTATCATCTGAGCTTGAAGAAACAGAAATTGAAAGAACAGAGCCATTTACCTTGATGCCACAACTTACTTTCACAGCAGAATTAACACATTTATCGAAGTGTTCACTGTAAGCATTCTTAAAGAATTATTTCTTAATTATATAGATGATTGGATGTATTTTTTTTGATAATTGTTAGATTTCTTGAATGAGTACCATAAACTACACACACTGCTGGGTTTTTTTTTTAATACATGTTCACACTTGACAATCCTCATAGCTCTATGGAGTCTTTCTCATCTTAGAAGTGGGGAAATACATGCTTATGGAAGGTTAAGTTGCTCAGGATCACACATCTAATTTGTGCCTGACATGGAATTAAAGCCAGTTTGATATGCCATAAAGGCTGTAATGATTTCACTAGTATGTCTAATATATTAGTCATTATTTTATTTTGTTAGGATAGTAACTTTATTCATATACAGATAGATGGAATATAAAAACCACTGTTAAAAATATAAGATTATACTGTCACCTGTACTTCTCAAAGAACCCCCTTGTTCTCATAAAAACTATTCCATATTGGAGCTCCATTGGCACAATTGCTTAGGATGTGGTACTTATTATAAAAGTATTCCATACCTAAAGGGCCTCCAGACAATTTCCTTCCTCATGAGTACAAATTTCATTCTTTCCCACTGTGGCTTCTTCCTGAACTACACACCTAGTAAATTGTGTAAAAACCAACATAATAAATATCCCTGTTTATCTCATCTACTAAGTCTGTGGATCCAATCTCCCTTAAAGGAGGATATGGCAGTCCAGAGCACTGAACTAAGTCCAATTTCTCAACATCTCTCTCCCTTAGGAGACTTTGTATTAGTCCATCTTCAAGTACTGTGAATATGCACCATTTAGCACAGGGAGTTCTAATATAGTGGTTACTAAATACTCATATTCATTGAAGGAATGAATGGGTGGTTACATGTAAAAGTGAACATTAAGTGTATCAGACACAAAGGCACAATGATCACTACACCCTTTCTGACCAAAGAAGCTGAACAGTGAAGCAACACTTCATTTGTTCTACACTGTTCTACACTTTCTTCCCCAAAAGTGCCTGGAATCATTTATTGTCAGTCACACATACAAAAGGATTATCTAAATGAAGGTAAGAAGGGGTTGGGGATTTAGCTCAGTGGCAGAGCGCTTGCCTAGCACGTGCAAGGTCCCAAGTTCAGTCCTCAGCCCTAGAAAAAAAATGAAGGTAAGAAAAAAGAAGCTATAAAAATTTAAGCCAGAGGGGAAAGAGAAAGACTAAGAAGGAGATATTTGTGTTAGAAAACCTGGATTAAAACTTGGTGGAAGTTAAGGCAAAAGAAATATAATGCTTTATAATATTTTTAAAGCCATTGCTATCTGGAAGTATTGCTGTCCATTTAAATACCCAGTTGAATGAAAATAAATTCTTTAGAAAAAATATGTTAATATCAAGGATAGAGATGAATTAAATACAGGGATTGAAGAAGAATTAAAAATGGTTTACAGGGGCTGGATCAGTGGCTCAGCAGTTACGCTGCTTGCCTGGCTTGCGCAAGTACATGGGTTCAAACCTCAGCATCCATGTACACAAGTGTCAGAGCAATAAAATTCATGTGAAAAACTCAATTAAAATTGATTCTCTCTCTCTCTCTCATTGTCCTTCTCTCCTTAGGAAAAAAAATGGTTTACAGATGAGGAAAAGGCAAGATTTCCAAAAGATAAATATAATCCTGAATTAACAAATTTCATGACCAACTCTATGAGCTCACTATTAAAACTACTTTTAAAAGGCAGCATAAAGGGCAACTTTCACTTATATTTCTCTGAGGGTAGTTGGGAAGGTGGTCAGAAAGACCAATAGGGAGATAGAAAGAAATATGTCTTGTCCCTAACCCTCTGAGAAAGTTACAGAGATGATGGGCAGATAATGGGCAGGGGGGATTCTGCATGCATAGGATGATTGAGTAGGGAGTAGAAGGGAATTTTAAGTTTCAACCTAGGGCTTATCGTCCAGCAAATTTTCTCCCTTCTGAAAAAGGGAATCAAGCCTTGAATATCATTACATTAGTTACCTTGCAGCTGAGAAAATATTCCACAAATGTTGGTTGGGTGAATGAATTAATAGATGGAAGGCTCTAGAAGTTTCATATCATTCAAGGATCATTTTGTTTCCAATAAGTGTATCCATAGAAACCTCAAAAAAGTAACCTGGTTTGTCTCTGATCTTTGGGTTCAGAGAAAGAAGGGCTTCCCTATTGTCTTGGCATACACAGCCTGAAGCCTAGAAGATCTACAACATCTTTTGAGAGGATAATAGCAGGCCTATTGCCTGTTGCACATCTTTGAAGTTATTGAAAATATATTTCTCTGTGTGTGTATGTGTGTGTGTGCACGTGTGTGTGTAAAATGTGTCTTATAAAGGTTAGAAAACATTTTTGAATTCTTGATACAAGACCCCCACCTCCATGCCCAAGTTCCTCACTTTTCTCCTCTTGTAAGACATATGGTGTCTTACATATGTAAGACATATGTAGTCTTTAAGTTATAATTTGGTAAAATAAAGAGCTAAGTGATTTATGGTATCCTAATTGTATTTCTTTTTCTATTTTTGAATATATATCTTTCTTGAAAAACATTTGACTGAGAAGGGAATACTTATATCCACATATAGGCAGGTATTATTTGGCTTAAAGATACTATTCTCTAAAATGACATCTTTTTAACATAGTAAGATGCTTTTTGAGAAGAACAATATTTTGCATCCTTTCTGCTTTCCAAAGGTCATTTAAATATTTATTTAATTTTTAGGCAAGAACAAAGGAGAAGAGCCAAAATTCAGAAGCTTAAATATTTTCTTAAAATATTTTACAACAATAAACAGGTTTCTTGTACTTCAGTATCTACACTACAGCTTGATTTTAAAGTAATGTTTCAGCAAATTTTCAATATTCAGTTAATTTATTGGCCTGAAACAATTTGCTTGGAGGTATGCCATTGTCATTACTTTTATATCTTATTTTTTACCATTAATAATTTTTCATGTTAGCAACTAATATATGCAATGTTATTTTTTATATTAAAGATGACTGGTTTCTATAGTTAGCACTTTATTTATAAATAATAAATGTATAATCCATCTCTTTTATGGCCTTTTAAATTATAAATACAAAATTATTTTATTTGTGGTTACTTCAAATACTTCTCTCCTACTAAAACTCCTGGCAACCCTCCTTGTGTAGCATTACTATTCATTAACAAGTGAGTTGGAAGAATGCTTTTTAAAGTATGTTAAGTTGCCAAGAGTGTTGAACGATTTCTGTACATTTCTCTAGCATTGATTTTGTGGCTTCAGCCTCTTGCTATATATGTTCTTCATCCTTTTTTTTAAATCCCTTTAAGAATCAGGTAAAAGAACATACAAGAGACTCTGATCCCTGACCAAAGACCCCTTGAACTAAAGGAGAAGAAAATGAGATAATGTAAACATTTTAAAAAAACTGGGAAGAACTGAGGGAGTTAGACAGTAAGTCCTTGTGGCTAATATAGAGATTAAATTTGAAGCTAGACCTAAAAGTAAAGTTAGGAAGGAATAAAGATTGTTTGTGTGAAGGTAGAGGAATCTAGAGAGGATCAGAATTATAAATCTAATTTTAAATTGTTATTGTAAACCTAAAATAATTTTGTTCTATCCCTGAGAAATACTTCATTCATTATTTATTTATCCAAGTTCGTATCACCTACAATGTTCTTGTGTTGAAATTCCTACTTTAAAAATATACTGACCAGGCCCAGCACAGTGGTACATGTGTAGAATCTCAACTAATCAGGAGGCTGAGGCAGAAGGATTGCAAATATGAGGCTGGCCTTGGTAATTTAGTAAGACCTTGTATGAAAATAAAAAATACAAAGGACTAGGGGTGTAGTTTGATGGAAAAGAGCCTCTGAGTTCGATCCCCAGTACCAAAAAAATTATGTTGACCCTAATAAACTAAGAGACAGGGAGAAAGAGGAATCTAATTAGAGATACGTTTTCACTTTTAGCAGCTATAAAAATTATAAAATAAATCTATATGCCCTTGTCCAACAGATTTCAAGCTAAATTTCCAATTCATTTCTTACTACTCCTCTTTACTCATTTTTCATTTCAGCCAAACTGAACTACTTGTCTTTTCCCATACATACATTCGCTATTCCACTTCTGAACTTTTGGACTGTAGTTGTCTCACTTAACACTGTCATTTTGTACACTTTCAGGATGCTCCATTGCAGCCACATTGGTGTTGACAATTGCCATCACTTTAACACTTAATAAGTGTTAAAGACTGTCTTCCTGGGAGACCTCTCTAGGTGGAATTCTTTTTTTTTTCCACTTCAATCGAGAAATTAATATATCTGATTTTTCATATAGACAATGAGGGACAAGGTGGTCAGACGTTTATATTTTAAGGCATAAAAGGAGAAAGTATAAGTAGATTTTAGGCGAAAGAACTATAGAGCAGAAGTTTGAGGTCTTTATGACCAAGGCATAGTAGTTTTTTTGAGATGTACAATAACCCCCACCCGGGGGGTGTACTTTTTTCTTTCTTTGTTTTTAATTACATCAAAACGAGGTCAACTATGATAGTGCTAAAAGAGCTCCAGTCTCTATCAGCACAGATTCTAGAAAGAGGGTGGGATTTTTCCAAAACAAAGAAGAGGTTTTATTTGTTTTCGGCTTCCTATGTCTTCTTAGAAGGTAGAAGTTCTCCTGTAATTTTTTTTTGTCAAGGTTTTAGCTATCTTTGCAGTGAATTTATAACAGTAGATCATCTATTAATAGAATATTTCTTGTTGTTTTTCTAAGCCAGATATCAAATGGCTCTATACAAAGACTGATTCTGCTGTCAGTTAAGAATAGTAGATTTTTTTAAAAGAGAGGAAGACAGAGAGAGAATGAAGCAACTTTATTTATTCATCTGGTCTTTGCTTCTCTGACAGTTATGTAATGTGGTGCTGGGGTTTGAACCTGTGTCCTTGCATATGCCAGGCAAATGGTCCAACCATTGAGCCACCACTCCAGCCCCAGAACAGTACATTTTAAGGATCTTGAGAACAAATTGCAGATTAATCCAGTCTGCATTTTACCTCACTTACTTGCAACTCCTCTGGAACTTTTTTTCCAAAGTGATCTAGAGAAGTTAATTGACTTGTCATGCCACACTCAATCAGTCATAGGAAGATGATGATCCCTGAGGGTTTCAGAGGTTCAGTCCATTGTCAGTTGACTCCATAGCTCTGGACCTGAAGTGAAGTAGAAATCACGGCAGAAGGGTGTGACAGAGAAAAGCCACTTAATTCATGATAGGCAGGAAGCAGAGACAAAGCACCAGGTGGAATTTTTGACCTCAGTACTGCAGCCTACAAACCTAGGTCTGACAGTCCATCTGCATACCTTAAGCAAAGTGATAAGGCTGAGAATCAAAATCAGAATGCAATTCAACATTTGAATATATTTATCTGTTCTCTTTTTAGTTAGCTAATTTACTGATTTATAATAAGCACTTTCTTTCACAGATGTACAACTCCTACAATCCAAACCTTCTGTATTAGGACCTTTGTCAAAGGACCATTGTGCTACTTACAAGGAAGTAGCAATCAGAAGAAGTATTGACCTCTTTGCCTTTCCTTTTGCTCTGCGTTCTTAACTAATCAGCTCTCTTTCTGATCAGCTTCCCTTCTTATCTTTCTAGGGGCACTTAGCACTGTTTCCCCAAGCACTGACTATAGGTCAAAATAAGATTTTTCTATTGAAAAAGATTTAGGATTCTAATGATGGCAGTGAACTTACATGACATTGTAGAGAAAGTACAGTGTGTACAATCAGAAGAATTGAGTTTCATGCCCAGTGGGCCTCTATGAGACTGTCTACTCAGCACTTCCCTTTTTCTTCTTCTAGAACTTTTCTTATTCCCCAGCTCCCATAGTTTATTTAATTTGTCCTTGAATTCCATGAGCCAGTGACTCTCCCTTTTTCCTAAGCAATTCAACCTGTGTTTCAATCATTTACAAGAAAAACTAATATAGTTTTATATAAGGCCTCCATTATTTGTAACATGGAAAGAGTAATATAAGAACTTTAGAAGTGCTATACAAAAATAAGGTATTAGGGTATTGTGTTATATGTACACAAAAGTTGTTACTCTAGGGTATTTTGTTATATGTGTATTCTCAAAACTGTATTTCTAAGCCTTTTATTCAGTTCATTTTCTATGAAACCAGCGAAAGGCATTACACTTCTAACACCATATGATTACCTACTTTCCCCTTAATCCTGTGAAGGAAATGTTCTAGAACATACCTAATTTTTAATCTAGTTTTTTTAAAAAAAATTAATACAAATACCTTATTGATGATCCTTATATTTTTTTCTTTTCTGTTGTATTTTCTGTGAGCTATCAACAATTTCTTTTGTATTTAGGTTTATGAAATAAGTAAAAGGACAAGCTTACTGGCAAAACTGTACTTACCTTTACCTAACAACACAGAAGTGAAAGGCAAAACTATTCTGGAATACATAGAATTTAGCTCTGATAAGCTGGTCATACCTGTAGATGGAGAAGTAGGAAGCAGTAAGTTTATTAAAAATGTTTCTTACCCCCCTTTTCTGTGCATAAATAACAAATCCTAAATGACCCTGGGTCATTTACATGACTAAAGAACCCCTATATTTACAGAATTTGGCTAAAAATTATTGAACTCTCATTTTAGATATTCAACTACATTCTTTAAAACTTAATTTGAATCAGATCTTAGGGAAACTTAAAATTTGCAGTGAGCTAAGCCTGTGTTTTTCCTAGGCTAGTATTGAGCTCTCTGAAAGGTGAGCTCTGCTTCTGAGCAGAGACTGCTCTGCCTCTTCCTTTAGTGAACCCATGGCACACCAGGACATGTGGATTAGTCTTCAAACTGTGTAGGGAAAGGAGAAAGAAAAGGTAAGAAGGAAAGAGGAAGGAACTGAGAAAAGGACAGGAAAGAAGAAGGGGTGTTTCTGTTCATTTTTAAAATTGATTTTACTCTTCTTATGCAATTATATTTAAGTTAGCACATCTCTGAGAACATGTCCTTCCTCTCCTTCTTCCCAAGATTCCTTTCTTTCCACCCTAGGGGTTTTTCAACCACTTATGCCCATCTGGTGAAAAGAAAAGAGGTATTAATAAGTGAGCAATGAAGAGAATGAAGAAAATCAGTAGGTAAAAGAGCCTGGAAAGGACATAAAATGAGAAAGAAACACTGTTACATTGCTGGTGGGACTGCAAACTGTTACAGCCACTCTGGAAAGCAGTGTGGAGACTCCTCAAAAAATTAGGGCTGGAACCACCTTTTGACCCAGCTATCCCACTCCTGGGTATCTTCCCAAAAGAGCTAGTATTGGCATATTTTAGAGATACAGCTTCTTCAATGTGTATAACAGCTCAATTTACTATAGCTAAATTATGGAGCCGACCCAGATGCCCCTCACTTGATGAGTGGATTCAAAAACTTTGGTATATATATACACAATGGAATACTACTCGGCCATTAGAGAAAACGATATTATGGCTTTTGCAGCCAAATGGATGATGCTAAGTGAAGTATCCCAGTCTCAGAGATTCAAGGGCCAAATGTTTTCTCTCATTTGTGGAAGCTAGAATACATCTGGAAACAGTATGTTAGATGGCTAATCTATAACCTCAAAATGTATGACTTTTTACACAAACGGGGATCATTGCCTAGGATACCTGGAGGCGTAGGGAAGGGGGCAGGGTGGGGGAAAGAGAATAGGAAGGACATCAGGGAGACCAGAGGGAGGTAGTATGGGGGAATCTAATCAGAGGGGAACCTCCAACTTCCAGGAGAAGTCCAATTAACTTGGGGCTTAAGTAGGGGGAAACATGGAACCATGGGGAACCCAAGGGGGGCATAAACCATGGACTGGCACCAGCCTTGGCTTATTCTGTCATTATACTTTTGTCCTTGATTGTTTGATGATGATTCCCTCCTAATTGTAAGACCATGTTTAACGAATTAAAAAAATAAAAAGATGGAGCATCCATAGATTTTGAAGCTCCCAGGTGCTTCCAGTGTGTGGAAGGTCTCAGAATCACTATGTTATTACAGTGCTTTTCACATTAATATGACCATTAAAATTACCTTGAGAAAGAAAGAAGAAAGAAAGAAAGAAAGAAAAAGAAAGAATGTAGTCCGCCTCAAGTCCAAATGAAGCAGAAAACAGAGCTGAGGAGACCCTGGAGAAAAGATTGAGAACTCAAAAAACATAAGGAACACTGTGAACTCACCAAACATTTCAAGTATTGTTAAACTCTTGAGATTGAGAAAGAAAATTGAAAGGCAGAAGATTCAGGGATGTAGGAAAGGGGAAAAAGAGTAGTTCGCCTGTCTCTTTTCTGCTGCTGGTGGCCATTTCTGGCTGGAAGCCATTCCAAGAAAGGATGATTAAGAAACTTCCAGGCATAAGAAAAGGCAAGCTGCGATGCTCATCTATATGTATTCAGCTCAGTGTTTTCCTCTTTTTTGTACTCTGTCTGAACCAGTTTTCCTTGAGGTATCTTAGACAAGAGATATGGGAGAGAACAGAGATAACAGCTGGGGTCAGCACAGAACTTGACTTGCTTTGCATTCCTAAAGCTCTATAAGTAGAAATCAGAAAATGTGTTCCAACCATACACTCTAAAAATTCAAATGTTTTTAATGTCTTATATAAACAGATGTGCCTTTCCTTCTTGAGGGAAATAAACCTGAAGAACTTTGTCTTTTGACATCAGGAAAACTTAGCTATTCTCTATCATGGGCCTTAGATGAAAATGGTATTCCTCTGACACCTGTGCCACAGCCATTAAGAACTGCATACTATAGGTAATACATTCTTCTCTTTCTCCTCTTCCTCCTTCTCCTCCTCCTCCTTTTTGTAGGTAATAACTTGTATGTTTGCAAAAGAATGCCAGGGCTCAGCAAGGTATTACACAAAATGTATGTGTAGAAAAGGAAAACCCAAGCAGCAGTAGAAACAGTTAATTTGGATGTTGATTTATTATTTTATTTAAATGAGTCTACTAAGGCAGTAAGTACATTTATAAGTAAGAAAATGTATCTCTTCAGCTAAAATGGATGATGAGAAATGCATTTTCATAGCCCTTTATTTGTAGGTAAAGGCCAAGACTCCCCAAGAATTTTATTTCTAGAGCCTTTGAATCTCCCAGTCATTCTATATTAACAAAGAATCATTCATGCATTATCAGTTTGCTGGAAAGAAAATCCTAGAAATTTTATTTTATGGTTCAGGAGTTGCATATGCCTGTTGTGTACTTCTAGCTTTCCATTTGCAAAGTGAAAAGCTTCGGTCCTTTGATTGGTCTTTAGCAAGAGACTATGTTGATAACTTGGTGTCTGGTTGTGGAGGGAGCATGCAGATGACAGGGAATTTGTCACAGCCCACAGATGAACACCTATAGAAGCATTTGGGAAAATAAGACTCTGAGGTTTTTATTATCTTCCTTGAGGCAGAAATCATGGGGTTATGTAAAAAGCCAATAATGACTTCCTCTTTTTAAAGAATATGATAAGTTTCTATTTCTGATTTATTCATTCATATTTAAGCTTTGATTCTGGCCCTATTTTCTAGGGGATCTGATCTAAGACCATTCCTAGGAGAAGGAAAATTTGTCACATGATTTGAAGTTCAAGAGATATCTTATCACAAACACATCAAAACAATTCAAACATGAGGGCAGAAATATGAAGTAAAAGAAAGGGAGACTACTCGAACTTCACCTATGTAATTTGTGCACATTCACACCATACCAGACATGGGCTTTATCAATAATTGCTTGAGAAGACTCTTACGGAAATATGAAGAGATGCTGGTGAAAGGAAGACTGTACAATATGTGTGTCCATGTTTGGGCTAAAGCATTATTGAATCTGGTCACAACTGTATTTGTGGAATCCAGATTTATAGTTGGGAACTTTTGTGTCAAATTTTTTATAGAAAGGATTTTAGAAATCCAAATTCTTCTGATTACACATGATGAAACAAATCAGCCATCAAAAGATAAACTGGGGGGGGGGGCTAGAGAGGTAGCTAGGTAATAGAGCACTTTCCTGGCATGCACAAGGACCTAGGTTTGAACTCTAGTACCACATACACAACTAAGCATCAGAAAAACAAAAACCAGATGAAAAAAAATGAATAAAATTGGCGCTCTCTTTCTTTCTCTCTCTAAAAAGATTGATTAACTGGGATAATCCATTGCTGTAAAGAAATCTTTACTTTTTTTTTCTTTTTTGGTATCAGGAATTGAACCCAGAGGTGCTTAGCCACTGAGCCACATCCCCAGTCATTTTTTATATTTGTTTTGAGAAGGGTCTCAATAAGTTGCTTAGGGCCTTGCTAAGTTGCTGAGGCTGGCTTTGAACTGGTGATCCTCCTGTCTCAGCCTCCCTCCTTGCTGGGATTACAGGTGTGTGCCACTGTGCCCAGCAAATCTTTACTCTTTAGGGTTGAATGCCTTCTATATTTAACCTATAGCTAAAATCTATTGGAATTATATTATGAATCTAGCCTATTTTTTATTTGAAGATATTCTCATATGATCAAAGATATTCCTTGACCCATACAGCCTACTATAATTGCATAACTCACTATTATATTTTAAATTTAAAGGTCTAGCCTAAGGGACTTTTTAATATTGTATACTTTCTTAATTTTGCTTAAACAAATATTTTAATTAAATTTTAATGCTGTGAATCCTATGAAAAGAAAATATTTAATAATTTAATATACTCAGCATTTACAGAATACATCCAAAAACATCATTCACTAGTATATTTTAGCTGTTTCACAAAGTAGACTTGACAAAGATGCATGTTTATAGAATTCATCCCTAAGAATCTTATTGTCTCTTAAGGGAGAATAGACATTTAGCAAAAAGCTGTCATAAGGTAAAAATATAAGAAAAGACTTGAGAGATATCTAATCCTTCTATTTTATCCATATCTATAAGGATGGATAGATTTTATCTTTAAATACCCAGAATGGGTAGGGGTTAACCTGTATAATGATGTACAGCTTGCATATTATGTACAAATTCACTAAGCATTTTCTTTGTTAGCATGTTGAGGAATATAGATGCAAGAAGCATTCCTGGAATTCCGTGGCTGGTTAATACACAGAAACTCTTTGAATGGGCAAATGAAGTCAGAATTGATCCAAATAATCCAGAATATTCTGATTTAATGGAATTTATTACAGTAAGTTGTAGCAAATGTCAATACTATATACTCCATTTCCTAAGCTCTACTCCTTTGTACTTCCCAGTTTGCTGTATATTTTTTGTAAGCACTGGGGGACAAGTGAAAGTAAATTTGAGGACAGACACAGTTTTCAGTCAGTTTACAATATTGTATAAAGGCAATTAGAAATTCAGCAGCTGAAATAATTACTACTTTAGGTCTGATGGTATGTACTCTGCCACTACTTAGCAGCCCATAGCAGGCTAACTTTCAGACTAACATCCATTATACATCTGTTATATGCCAACCATAATTAGATTCTAAAGATATGATGATGGCTTATAGATGCAGTCTTTCCCTCAAACTCCATTATCTGATTGCTTTTATTCTTCCTTATAGCCAGCTGTGTGTACCCAAATGAGCTTTCTTTATACCTATATTCATGCCCTTGTTATGCCTAAAAAGTCATTCATAGTAACTCTTAACATCCTGTAAGTCTAATTTGCAGTTAAACATGTATTCTTTTTTCTCTCCTTCCTGCAGTCTTTATTTCTTTGTTAAATAAACTTTGACCCTTATGCCTTTTATTCATTCATGTGTTATATCTTTCCTTATGGAAGCACAGCTAATAAATCTTTGTCTCTCTGATGGCAACTATACTATCTTTGCATATGCCATTCACTTACATTTGCATTTGTTGAATAAAGCAACTCCATTAATTAAATAAATGCAATGAAGCTTGCCTAGATCAGAGCTTCCCAATTTGTGGGCAGAACTGGTTACAAGTACACAGAAATATTGATCCTTTCTCAACTCTTAGGGCAACCAGATTGGAGCAAATCTCATCTTATCACTCTGTGTGCAATATGAATACTTTCATTTTCTCTGTAAATCATGCCTGAGAAAAGGCTGGGAAAC
Organism: Aplodontia rufa; assembly: GCA_004027875.1. Classification (NCBI taxonomy): domain Eukaryota; kingdom Metazoa; phylum Chordata; class Mammalia; order Rodentia; family Aplodontiidae; genus Aplodontia; species Aplodontia rufa. The sequence goes on along the minus strand of PVKS010026217.1, from coordinate 5,352 downwards.
CTTGGATTCTGTATTTTGCCAGTCTTACACAGATTCACTTGCTCTATATCCCCATTTATTTTGTGAAACTTAAATCTCACAGTTAAGGCAGGAGGGGAAACAGTGATCTACAATAATTCCTGAATTTAAAAAAAGATATTTTAAGAAAAATATTTTACATTCTTGTGTTTTACAGTATGTGAGACATAAAGGACAGGATATTTCTAAGTATTTCCGTCTTGAACAGTTACAAGATGAATTTAACTTTGTTTCTGAAGAGGAAATGAAAAAGAGTAAACGTTTCCAGCTTTTGCAACTTAGAAATGCAGGTCAATTGGATATTTTCCTTCTGCAGCAAATGCCCCTCTATGATATGGAGATTCCAGATTTAATCTTCCAGGTACTTGGTTTTTATTTTGTATGATAAACTTAATATTTTATTGCTTTAACTCTAAATTTCTTTCTTAGTATTTTTAAGAGTCAGTTTTTATTTATTTTTTCATCTAGTTTTTGTTCTTCTGACACTTAGTTGTATATGTGGTGCTGGAGATCGAACCTGGGTCCTTGTGCATGCCAGGCAAGTGCTCTACTGCTGAGCCACCTCTCCGGCCTATTGGGTTTTTTGTTTGTTTTTTTTTTTAATTTTATTGAGGAGTTGTATTGTTAGTATTTTTTAACTAATAATCTGAAAACCAAGTTTTGTCCCTTCTATTTAGGTATAAAGAATGTAAGGATCTCCCAAATTCCAAAAAGTCTTTAGCTTGTCTTTCAAATTAGATTGTCTTGGGACAATCTATTTAACAGCCAAAATCTTTTACATCTATTCTAAATTTATATACCTGTTATATTTTTGTTATCATAAAATGCATCACTACTTTAATAGCAGCTTTGGGGTCTTGAGGGGGGAATACAACTACAGTTAACTTACACATTGATTATAAGGCACAGATCAATTTCAGAATTTTTAACATATATTTTAAAAATTAAGGAATGTTAGTCTTATTTGGCAGTGTGCTGCAACTGGCTAACACCAACTGGCGAGAGCCTGTTGTGTATATGTTCCTAACTTGACTTTAGTGATTTCATATTGTGGCTTTAAATTTGCTCATGGTGGGCTGGAGTGGTTGCTCAGTGGTTACAGCACTTGCCTTCTGGCTCTTGCGAGGATGCAGGTTCAAACCCCAGCACTATCTACACAGTGGAGTGTCCGAGCAACAAAAGCCACATGAAAAACTAAATGAAGTTGATTCTCTCTTTCTCTTTCTCTCACTGTCCCTCTCTCTTTAAAAAAATAAATCCTAGGCAAGTTTCCCCCTGTTTGTGTAAAAATTCATACATGTTGATATTATTTTTAGCTTAGCCATCTATCATACTGTTTCCAGTTGTATTCTAGCTTCCGCAAATGAGAGAAAACATTCAGCCCTTGAGTCTCTGAGATTGGGATACTTCACTCAGCACCATGTATGAATTTTTACACAAACAGGGGGAACCTTGCCTAGGATATCTGGAGACTAGGGAGGGGGGAAGGGAATAGGAAGAATATCAAGGAGACTGGAGGGAGGGAATATGGAGGAATCAACTCAGAGGGAAACCTGAGAAGTCCATTTAACATAGGGGTTTAACTGGGGGAAACATAGAACCATGGGGAACCCAAGGGGGGAAACCATGGAATGGCATCAGTCTTGGCTAACTATGTGAATATATATTTGTTCTTGAATGTTTGATAATGATTCCACCTTAATTGTAACTCCATATTCAACAAATAAAAAAATAAAATACATTTGCTTATGTGGTAATTTTTAATGCTATAAATCAGCAAATGTTATAAGTTGGAGCATTTCCTCTCACAAAGAATTTGTTGTTAAACATTTAACAACACAACACCCATTTTACAACAGATGAATTATAAGAGATAATGCCTGTAGAAATAACCAATTGTAGTAATCCTAGCACTTGAGCTTGCTAAAAGGTAGCTCAAGAAGAAAGTAATTTATTTTTCCATTTCTGAAGAAAATTCCTGTGTGTGGTAGCATTACCACTTCAGAGTGATACGATTCCAAATTCTGATGTCCACTCAGCCACTTAAGGACACACAAACAAAACTATACAGGACTCATTACATTTAAAACTAAAATTATGCCAGGCATGGTGGCACCTATAATCCCAGCTATGTGGGAAGCCAAGATAGGAAGATCTCAGGTTGAAGGCCAGCATGCACAACTTAGCAAGACTCTGACTCAATAAGGAATAAAGGGACTAGAGATATAACTCAGGGCTAGAGCGCCCCTGGGTTCAGTCTCCAGTGCTAATAACTAAATAAACTCAAGTTGTCTGAATCTGAGAAACTTTAGGTGTGGCTCAGAGAGAAAGGGTGAAATGCAAAGCATTTTTTCTCATTATCTTAATCACAAATTTTTTTCTCAATTATTACTCTGTTTTAAAAGGTAAATAGGATGCTGGATGCAATGGCACAGGCCTCTAACCCCAGAGACTCAAGGCAGAGGCAGCAGGATCAAGACCAGACTCAGCAACTTAATGAGTCCTAAGCAACTACCCTGTCTCAAAATAAAAAATAAAAAGGAATGGGAATGCAGCTCAGTGGTAGAGTGCCCCAGGGTTCAATGACCAGTATCACATAGAAAAGATGACTTCATCCCAGAAGCAAATATAGAATATAGTCTTGAACTGTTTTAGACAATACTTAGTGAAAGGATTGGAATGTTTTCTTCTTCCAGGGCCAGAGTGTGACTAATGTCCTACACATGAACTGAATTGCTTAGCAACATTTTATTGCAGATATCGATTTGATAACTTTGAAACATTCAAGTGAAACTAACTTAATTCTCTGTTTAGGAATATGAAAGTCAGGTAGACAAGGATATGTCCATTTCAGATGTGAACTCTATTACTGCACACAGGATTAATTCTGTCAATTTTCTGAAAAAGGTAACAAGAAGACAGTATTATCAGTATGTTTATGTTTACTTTTGTTAAAACTGGTCTGCTGGACATATGGTATTATATTCTTCCCAGAGAGTCAGATGGACAGATCCACCTATCATCCCCTCTTTGTGATCACTGAGAAGTTTTTCATTCTTTTCAGACTGCCTTTTTGGAGCAAGGTTACTTCATTGTCAGTGAACTCATTGTTAAAGCACATCCCAACCAACTGGTATAGACTTCCCAAGGTTCACTTGGTGCCCCCTTTATCACTGCCAGGTATATTTTATCTCTGGTCATGGCCCTTCTTGCCTCTTTACCAGTTTCATACTTAAAAAAAAAAATCTGGGATATGCTTTAATAAGTTTTCTATTCTTGCAAGTACAAGAGAGATGAGAGAACTCATATCCTTATTATCCCCTCTCTTCTATCTATTTATTTACTTTTTAATATATAGGGAAGCCCAGGAGGGAAGGAAGTGGAGCATCAGCAAGAGGGTAAGAGGACAGTGCTAAGGATACTTGAAATGCATATAGGAATTTTGGGAAGGAACTTTAAGACAACTATGTAATTAAATTTCAGCCCCCTGAAGACTTTTGCAATCTGAGGGTAGTAAAAGTTATAAGTTTGGTAGGTTCAGGTAATAATTGCTGTGAGTACAGACACTGGAAAGATTTGACCCTGGAGGCCTCTTGGGGCCATAGGTGCTTAATTTCTTCCCTTTGCTTGAGTGCACTGTGTTTCTATGTGACTTTGTATAGGCTTTGTATAGTTCAATTGAAGGAACTCGTGAGACCATGAGCTTTGTGCATTTTACTTCCTGCTGCATTACTGGGGTGGGTCAGGCCAGAGCCAGGACTATAGCAGTAAAGAATGGAGTCCCAGCAGTCACAAGGATTACTAGATAAAGTTTTGCTGAAATGTTTGTATCTAAGTAGCTAGTACATCTTCTTCATTTGTCCCCTTCATTAAATACTCAGTGAATATTTATTGAGTTATGAGCTCTGACCTCTGTGGAGTTTGTTTTCTGGTGGGAGAGATCAAATAATGAACAACACATTATTAATTTATCAGAGATTGAAAAGTGCTATGAACTAAAGTAGGAAATGAGGACAAGAGTTGTGTTGTGAATATGTGTGGGGAGGTATGGGGGTGCAATTTTAAATAAGGTAATCAAGGAAGCCTAGGAGACCATAGCATTTCAACAATGAGATACAACTCCTTTAGACCTGAAGGAAGACAAGGAGATGGGTAGCCTAGAGTGTTCTAGAAAAGAACATTCAAGGCTAATGGAGGCACAGGTGAACACTCTGAAGTGAAGCACACTTGGCCTGTGGGAGAAACAGCAAAGAGCCCCATCAGCAGGATTCTAATGGAGAGAAGAAGATAATGAGCAGCCTTTGGGCCAGAGGGATCTAGTTCATCTTGAAGGGAAGCAATTTATTGCCCATGTGGCAACATAATTTTTAGGAGGTCGTTACGTTTTTCCCATTCTTCTTCTACCATTCCATTTTCCTATCCTATTCAAGCAGGTAATTGGGCTCTAGGTTACATATCCCCAGAGTGCTTTCTGGCAGGACAGAAAATTGCTACCAGAACATGACTTTTTGGTTTCGTGTCTGCAAAGCTAAACCCAGTATGAAGGATAGAGTTAAAGGAGAAAGGGAGGGGTTTCCTCAGACAAATAGGAGACTAAAAATGGTCATTTGAAGAATCAAGGTATGTTGCAGAAGCTTAGAGAAATGGATCTGTTTTGAGCATTGACTTTCTGGCCAAGCGAATGGAATGAGGGCATAAGATTGACCAAGGAAATACAGAAATGTGATCAGGTTTCTTTGAGTTTGTAAATCAAGACTCATATGCTAATGCCTAGTATAGGAATGAGCTCACAGGGCAGTCATTTCATAGTTCTGGCTCTGTATTCTATGAGTTAGACAAAAAAAAAAATTTGAGCAAAAAATTTAGGACGTGTTGCATTGGACATAGAAGGGAAAAGTGGAAAGACTCAAATTTGCTTTGGTGTGACAGTGTGACTTGGGGATGATTTTAATAATGGTAGCAGATAGAACCATATATTCACATCTGACCTTTCTATTCATTGCTTGCAAAGATTAGGAGTAAATTATACCAGAAGAATTATAAATACTTAACCTTAAAATATAAACAGCATATTTTTTAAATTTTAAAAACTTTTTTTAGGTGAGAAGGTCAATACTGAAAAGAATCATCAAAGTTAGCAAATTTAGCTTGCCAGATGTTGTGGCTGATTATGAAGAAATTGTATCTCCAAGGTACTACTAAAATTATTAAGTATGAAATATAATATAAATTTGTAAGCTAATACCTTCAAAATCCTCTAAGTTCTTTACTTTTTATATTAATAAAGTCACATGTCAAAATATGGCATTTCATATCAAACAAAAGAGTGATTTA
>PVKS010026216.1:0-28914 GCA_004027875.1 Aplodontia rufa | reverse complement strand
GATTCCCCCCCCCAGTCCCCTTGATAATCATCTTTCCCTCTCCCACTTACCTCTTTCCCCCCCCTACATATCTATGATTCCCATATATTATGTATTGCTTCATCTTTGGTGAGTCTAGTACATGAGTTTGACATTTCACCGAAATATGGGTTTTTCTCTAACTCCCACAAATGAGGGAAAATGTTTGACCATTAACTCTCCGCGTTTGGCTAATTTTACTCAGTGTAATTTCTTCCATTGCCATCATTTACCTTCAAAAACCATAATATCATTGTTTTTAAATGTTAAGTAGAACTCCATAGCATATATGTACCGCAGTTTTTGTATCCATTCATCAGTGAAGGGCACCTGGATTAATTCCATAATTTAGCTAGTATAAATTGAGCTGCTATGAATCTTAATTTTGTTATTTATCACTGTAATGTGCTGATTCTTGCTCTTCTGGGACAATTCAAAGAAGACGGATAGCTGAGTGGTATGGTGAATCAATCCCTAATATTTTTTTTTATTATTGAACAACCACACAAGTTTTTAACAAAATAATATAAAATGTGAATAGATTCTGGATATTAGGTTTACCCCCAGGAGAGTCCCCCCAATTACCCACCCTTATCCCTCCCCTCCCCTTCCCACAATATCTCTACAAAAGTATTAGTCTGTATAACATTATACCTTACCTGGATTTAACACATGATAATAGACCACCTTTCTCAATGGCCAGGGTCTAGATCTTCTCAACACGGATCAAGCCAATGAATACATGAGAAAGTGCTCCAAATCACTAGTAATTAGAGAAATGCAAATGAAAACTACGTTAAGATATCACCTTACACCAGTCAGAATGGCAAAAATGAAGAAAATAAACAATAATAGTGCTGGAGGAGCTGTGGAGAGATAGGCATGCTAACACACTGTTGGTGGAGCTGCAGACTGGTACAGCCCCTCTGGAAAGCAGTGTGGAGAATCCTTAAAAAACTAGGGATGAGCCCACCATAAGATCCTGCTGTTCCACTCCTGGGTATTTTTCCAGGGAATTTAGAATAAGCACATTATAATGACACAGCAATATCTATGTTCATAGCAGCCCAATTTACTATTGCTAGATTATGAAAACAACCCAGATGTCCCTCACTAGACGAATGGATTCAAAAACTGTGGTACATATATACCATCCATAATTTTTGAGAAGTCTCCACACTGCTTTCCAGAGCGGATATACTAGTCTGCAGTTCCACCAACAGTGTTCTTTCTTTTCTTTTTTTTTTTTAAGAGAGAAGGACAGTGAGAGAGAGTGAGAGAGAGAATCAATTTTTATTGAGTTTTTCACATGGCTTTCGTTGCTCTGACATTTAGTTGTGTACGTGGGTGCTGGGGTTTGAACCCGTGTGTACTGGCGCATGCTAGGCAAGCGCTGTAACCACCAAGCTACCGCTCCAGCCCCCACCAACAGTGTTCTAGTGTTTCCTATTTCCCCAAAACCCCCTCAAGAACTGTTATTGTTTATATTCTTCATCTTTCCATCTGACTGGAGTAAGGTGAAATCTTAATGTAGCTTTCATTTGCATTTCTCTGATTTCTAGTGATTTAGAACACTAGTAACACATGATCTCTCATTTATTCATTGGCTTGCTCAATTTTTTCCATTGAGAATTTTCTGTTTAGCTCTCTGGCCCATTTATTGATTGGATTATGTGTTTGATATTAAGTTTTTTGAATTCTTTGTAAATTTTGGATATTAATCCTGTGTTGGAGGAATTGATTTGTATATTCCCCTATGCTTTTAAAAATATTTGAAAATAAATAATTTTACAGCTTTTTTTTTTAACTTTTTAGGAAATCCAGAACATCAAACGTTTTGTTTAGCATGTGCTATGTACCAGCCATAGTTCTAAGTTCTCTCTATATATTATTTCATTTCAAATTCTCACAAAACTCCAGGAAAGTAGATACTGTTGTCATTATCATTTCATAGTATAGCAATCTTAGCCTCAGAAATGTGAAAAACTGCTCAAGGATTCAGGATTAGAAAATAGAACACATAATTAAACGTGGACTATTCTGTCAAGGATTTGAATTTATTAGTATGCCCAGATGATAAAATGTCAGATGGCAAGGTAAACTGAACTCTTAATTGTCCTTCACAGAAATTTATAGAGTTATATAGCCTTGAGTTAAACTGTGTGATATGTACTTAGAAAAGTACCTTGTTAGAGTCCCTAGATAATCCCCTTGCTATATATCATGGGGGCTCTTTGATATCCATGGGGGTGTAGTTCTAAAGATCAGGAAGCAAACCTTCATCAGAGCAGAAACGTTACAAGAAATGCGACTTGAGAGTTGAGCTTCTCTCCTTTCTACATTCCTTTACCTGGCAGATCAGAACCCTGTAACCTTGTGAATGACCCATGTCTTTTAATCTCCTTGAATGTGGATTTTAAGTACTTTTTTTAGGAATTCATGTAAGGTCTAAAGAATAAATCAATAAAATAAGTTCTAAGAAAACATTTATGAAAAACAATAAGCTCATGTTTGCCTTTTATAATGACAACCTCTATAAATCTGCAGCACAAGTGACCTCACCTCACCTTATTCCTGTAATCATTCTTTTCAATGTTCTCATTCTTGATCCTGTGATCTATCCTTGTCTGGCCTCAAATAGTCAAGAAAGATCTATAATAAAATTCTGAATAAATTCAATGGATAAATTCATTAATTCTAACAATCTTAAATTTATATTTGTTTAGTGTTTGAAAATCGAACCTACTTACTTTGGATTCTAATAAAAACTATATGCTTATTAATTGAAAGTAATGGAGAAAGCATAAAAAGTTTAAAATCTCTCGTAACCCTATTTCAATCCAAAAACTAATTTTGGCATGTTTTGAATTTATAAACACATAGACACAAACATGTTTTTATACTTATTTAACTTAATATCACTTTAAAATATTTTAAATAGCTAAGCTGCCACTATTTTCATTTGCTGTACTTTTCAAACAATTTAAGGTGTATTTAAGGACAGATTATTTGATCAATCTGAGAAGCATTTATTCTTATTGGAATTGTTTTTATGCTCCTGCAGCAATTTTGTAATTATTTATAAATTTGTGTAAATGTACTTGTACTTTTCCACCATGCACTATATGTGTGTGTGTGTGTGTGTGTGTATGCAAACACATAGAGAGAGTTAAGTTGCTGTTTTAAATTGACTTAATAATTTGCATTTCCACAAATATTGTTTCAATGGTACATATGTTCATCCTTTATAAGCAGTGGACTCAAATCATTTTTAAATATTTTAATATTTTCTTGTTTATTTCAGTGGGGTTTTGAAGGTGCTGGGTAGTAAAGAAAGGAACAGCTGACCTTTACAAAGAAGATAGTGGAAGAAATTGTTACTATAAAGTATTTTTATAATTCTAACACATTTATGTGAAAAATCAAAGTAGGAAATTTTATTATTGTATAAAATATATTTTATCTGATGGTCTTATTAAATGAATCAAATCTTCTAAATAATTTCTCAATGTGAAAAGAACACAGGATGCTCCTTTAGCAATAGCTTTTAAAAATTATTATTCAGGGGTTTTACAAATTTTGTTTTTCGGTACTGGGGATTGAACTGCTGAGATACATCCCTGTAGTCCATTTTATTTCTATTTTGAGACAAGGTCCTACTAAGTTGTTAAAGGTCTCACTGAATTTCTAAGACTAACATTGTGATCCTACAGCCCCAACCTCCCAAGTTGCAGGGTTTACAATTATGTGTGTACCACCATGCCCAGCTACAAATATTTTTTAACTAAGAAGTTTAGTTATTAAAAATGGATCCAATGAAACAATATTATATGTGTATATTCTTAAAATTAGATTTACCCCCTAGATCCCACCCTATTCTTCCACCCTTACTGTGCCCCTTGCCCCACCTCCTTCCCGATACATCTCTATGAATGCCCTAGGTTAAATGTTACTACACCTCTGCTGGATTTAATACACAAAAAATGACCACCTTTCATAAAGGCCTGGGGCTAGTTCCAGTCTCCATAGATGAGTGAAGACATTTGACCATTGACTCTCTGGGTTAGGCTAACTTCACTCAACATGATTTCTTCCATCACTACCCATTTACCTTCAAAGGCTGCAATATCATTCATTCTAATTGCTGAGTAGAACTCCATGATATATACGTATACCACAGTTTTTGGATCCATTCATGAAATAAAGGGCATCTTGGTTGGTTCCATAATTTAGCTATTGTGAACTGAGCTGGTATAAACATAAATTTTGCTGAGTCAATGTAATGTGCTGATTCCAACTCTCCAGGAAAAATACCCAGGAGAGGGATAGCTGTATATGGTGGGTTCACCCTAATTTTTTGAGGATTCTCCACATTGCTTTTCCAGAGAGGCTGTACTAGTCTGCAGTTCCACCAACAGTGTGCCAGTGTTCCTATCTCTCTGCAAGTCCTTCAGCATCTATTATTGTTTATGTTCTTCATTTTTGCCATTCTTACTGGCATGAGGTGAAATCTTAATGTAGTTTTAATTTGCATTTCTCTGATTACTAGTGATTTAGAGCACTTTCTCATGTATTCATTGGCCTGTTCAATGTTCTCTGATGAGAAGTTTCTATTTAGCTCTTTGGCCTATTTATTGATTGGATTGTTAGTGCTTTTGAGGTTGACACTTTTTGAGGATTTTGTAAATTCTGAATATTAGACTGCTGTCAGAAGATACAAATGTTTTTAATACACAGAAAAATCAAAGAATAAAAATCCATCACATAAAAGGGTTCTATATAATGTAATTATATAGAATATACATGTAATATAATGTAATTATATAGAGAGAATAATATACATTTGCATATATGTGTATATATATAATTTTTAGGCAAAGTTCAGCATTTTATCTACTAACTGATGCCTAGATGACTTAGTTGTGCCACACTGGTGTTATTGCTACTGAGTCAATGCTTAGGGTAAGAGTCTGTTGACTCACGACAATTATAAATACTCCTGCTTGAAGACATTAAAGGAAGTTCTCTGAATACAGTTGCTATTGCTCCAAAGTGAACAGTATGAGAAAGTTCTGCTAGAAAGAACTGCCAGGTTGGAAAAAAATCATTAATTCTTTTTCTTTTTTCTTTTTTTTAGAGAGAGAGAGAAAAAGAGAATCAATTTTATTTTATTCTTCATGGGGCCTTCTTTGCTCCAACACTTCAATGTGTACAATGTGTACATGGTACTGGAGTTTGAACCTGTGTCCAGGCAAGAGCTGTAACTGCTGAGCCACTGATCGAACCCCATCATTTATTCTTTCTGACCATCAGTAGGAGATGAACATTTGCTCCTGTGGGCAAATCTGAGAATTTTGGGGGCAGAAATCTATGCATCTGAAGTGCCTTTCTATATGAAGTTCCTTGCCATTTCAGAAAAAACAATACTAATAAATATGAATATTAGGATTCAAAGATTACATCATTCAGGGTGGCTGCTTATGGTCTGGCTCCATGACAGGATGAAAAATTGCCAGGAGAGCCAGCTTGCTGGGTGTTGTATATAGGGGAATAACTTCACTGGAGCACAGCACTGGTCAGTGGGAGATTTTTGGAGGATCAGAGATTTGGGTGTAGCATGTGGAAAAGGGTGATTGCATCTGTCCCAGCCAGGCCTTGGCAGCTGGCATTGGCAAGGCAGCTGGCAGTGGCAACCACCATTACTGGCAATCAACACTGGAGTGGGATAGGAGCTGAAAGATACCATGGGGTTGGATCAGCTGCAGAGAGGTCAAGTTCATTAAGGAACCCTGCATTGAGCATAACCCAGGTCATCTCTGCTGCACCTCCACTGCATGAGGCAAGTGCACTGTCACTTAGCTCCTGCAAGGAGGAGGATCAATAGCCATTTTGAGCAGACTTCCCAGCAGGAGGGAGTCAGGCAGTTATAGCAAGTAACTGAACAATCCTGGCAGGAGCCTGCTGCAGTTCAGATGTCGAACCTGGAAGAGTGTGGGTGGGACAGGCCCAGACCTCACTTAGCTCAGGGAGATTCAAGTTGGTGAAACAGGGGAGCTTAACTCAGCCCTGTTCCCCTACCCCTCAGCCAGAGAACTCACCTGACAAACTAAGGTAGGACAGAAGCTCACAAGAGAACACTGTCTCAGCCAAGGAAACCTGGAGAGAATGTGCATGTGACCAGCAGAAGGAGGATTGCTCTTCATTCACCTGCTGCACCTAGAAACCTGGAAGTCTGAGTTTCAAATACCCAGCAGAAGCAAAGTCCAAGCCCTCAGAGCATTCATTAACCTGAAATCTTGGGACAACCTCTACCCAGCAAAGCCCAGGATACCCAGCTAGACACATGTTCTGCTGTCCAGTTCTCCTTGCTTAAAATCCTACATAAACACCATGGGAACACATCATTCCAGACTAACAGACTCTGCTGACAAAACTCAGATGGACAGTGAGCCTCCGCTCCCAATGTGTAGTGAGAAAACTTCAGGGAACTTACTTCCAAGTTTTCATTAAGAATTTTCTTTTTCTGTTTTTAATGTGTGTTTGTGTGCCATCAGGAGAAGCTGATTGGTTGTCACGGACATATAAACATAATAACTGGATTTTTTTTTCTTTTCTTTCTTTTTGTTTTGTTTTTTAATTTACTTCATTTTTTTCTGTTCCTCTTTTGTCTTTTTTCCCTTTTCTTTTTCCCCTTTTTCAATCTTTTCTCTATACTCCTTTCATTCTAAGAATTTTCTTTAATGTAAATGTTTATCCCTGCCCTATCTACTGAGGGTTGGGTTTTGATCAGTACATTTAGTTTCTGGATTATATTGTGCCATAGTCACAAGGTTCTCCTCTACTTCTCTCTATCCTTTCTTCTGGTAGCTGAAATATTTATATCTCTTTACCCTTTCTCTACTTTGGTACCTCTGTCCCTTCCTCCATTTGTTTTTTATTATTTTTTTTGCATTTTCTTACCAGAAAATCCTACACCACCTCTACTTTCTCTGTGCTCACACTCCTATATTATTACCTCCTTTCTAACATTCTCTGAGATCTCCTTCTCTCTCAGGAGTCTGTAAGCTTACTACCTCTTAGCTCTAATTAGTTTATCCAATGTAAACCCCCCCCATTAATGCTTTTTCGTGTTTATACTGCTGTGAATATGAAACTCAGTAACTATTACATGCTTTGAAGACTGACAGATGTGATGGTTTAAACCCTACCATTCATCTCATAGGTGAAATTTAACCTTGTAATAAATGTAATAGATACTAAGTAACCCATTTAATGCTGTTTATTATAAGTACTGGTTATTCATATTGATTGTTTTTCATTAGCTCACAAGGAGCTGGAAATCTTAATGCTCACTAATAATTCTCGGGTTAGGGATTTGACTTCTAAACTAAATTTTCCCGATAGCATCCAAACCCAAGCGAGGGAAGGAATAAAACCCCCAATCTAGGAGCAAGGAACCAAAGAGAAACAACCAGAACAGGTTTCAGACCCTATCTCCTGGAACTGACCAACACATAAAATCCAGTGAAAATCCCCAGAATAAGACAACAGCTCACAAAGAAAATAAGAAAAAGAATCTGCTTCAATTTAAGAAGTAAGAGTAATACCTTCAAAAAATGAATTGGGAAAGCAAATCTCCACTCAAAACCACATTCCTCCAAAAAAGAGTCCAATGACAGGGATTTCAATGGAAACCAAGAGAATAGCAACAGCAATCTGATTACCAAAATAATCAAAGAATTAAAAGAACACTTAAAGAAGGAAATAAAAGAACAATTAAAAGAGGTTTTAAAGAAGGATTAAGAAAGCAATTTAAAGAGGATTTAAAGGAGGAACTAAAGAGCAATTATAGGAGATGAAAGAACAATTTATCAAAGAAATAGATATAGTATATATCTATATATCTAATAACGGAACTCCTAGAAATGAAAAACACAATAAACCAAATTAAAAATGCATTTGAAGATTTAAATAACAAATTACAATCTGTAGAAAAATAGAACAACAGCTCTTGAAGAAAGAATCTCTGACAATTAAGACAGGCAAAATAACTTTGAACACGCAGAAGACAGGAAAGGAAAAAAAAAATTAAAGAGAATGACCAGAATATTCAAGAGCTCTGTGATAATGTTAAAGGATCAGACCTGAGAGTTATTGGGATAGAAGAAAACATGGAGGTACAAACTAAAGGAATAAACAGTATCTTCAATGAGATAATTATAGAAAATTTCTCTCATATTAGAAATGAGATAGACATGCACATACAGATGACATTCAGGACTCCAAATAGACCTAACCTATCAAGAAATTCACCAAGTCATATTATATTCAAAATGTTTAATGGAGAAAACAAAGAAAGAATATTAAAAGCTGCAAGAGAGGGGCTGAGCAGTGGCTCAGCAGTTACAGTGCTTGCATGGCATGCACGGTTACGTAGGTTAGAACCCCAACACTATGTACACAACACAGTGTCAGAGCAACAAAATTCACATGTAAAATGAAACAAAATTGATTCTCTCTCTCTCTCCCCCTCTCTCTCTCACTGTCCCTCTCTCTCTTAAAAAAAAAAAACCTGCAAGAGAGAAGCATGAAGTCACACTTAGAGGCAAACCAATAAGGATTACTTCAGATTTCTCACCTCGGACCCTAAAAAGAAGGAGGACATGGAATGAATGAGACATTTCAATCCCTGAAAGTAAACAACAGTCAACTGAGGGTACTATGCCCAACAAAACTCAGTTTCAAATTCCAGGGAGAAATAAAAATATTTCATGACAAGACAAACCGAAAGAATTCATGAACACAAAATCAATTATTCAAACAATACTCAAAGATGAATTTCACATAGAGGAATGATTAATTAAAAAACCCCACAAGCATAGAAATCTCAATAAAAAGCATAATCAGCTAAATCCACATAGCAAAACACATAGGAAAAATCATAATTGCAGTAAACCACAAACACATATGCATATTAAAACTGAATGTTAATGGTCTCAACTCACCAAGCAAAAGGCATAGATTAGCAAAATGGATCAAAAAATAGAATATAACAATTTGCTGCCTGTAATAGATGCATCTCAGAGGTAAGTACATTTACAGGCTGAAGGTGAAATGATGGGGAGAAATCTATCAGGAATATGGATCCAAGAAAAGAAGCAGTGTAGCATTTCTAATATTCAACAAAGTATATTTCAAACAAAAATTAATCAGAAGACACAAAGAAGGCTATTATATCTTAATAAAGGGAACAATCCAACAACATGATATAAATATTGAAAAACATTTATACCCCAAATATATACTCATCCAAGTTCATAGAAAAAAACACTCAATGTCTTTAATTCCCTCATAGACCACAATATATAAGACTGGGAAATTTCAATACACCCTGATCACCAATAGGTAGATCATCAAAATAAAAAAAAGTCAATAAAGATATCTCTATCCTAAATGACATCTTAAATCAAATGGACTTAGTAGACATCTATAAAATATTCCATTCCAAAACACCTGAATTTACTTCCTTCTCAATTGCACATGGAACTTTTTCCAAAATAGATCATGTTCTAGTTCATAAATTCTCAGGAACATGAAAAATTGGAAATAATCCCAGGTTACCCTATTAGATCATAATGGTATAAAACTAGAAATCTACAGGAAGAAAAATAAATCACATAAATATGTGGAAATTGGATTATACTCTCTTAAAAGAAGAATGATCAAAGAAGAAATGAGAACAGAAATCAGGAACTTCATAAAAACAAATGATAATGAAGATACCATATGCTGAAATCTCTGAGACAGTATGAAATCATTTCTAAGTGGTAAATTTATAGCTATGAGTGCCCACACCAAAACATTACAGAGATCCTAAATAAATATGCTTATACTCCACCTCAGATTCTTACAAAATGAAGAAAAAACTAATCCCAAAACCAGTAGAAGATAGAAGATAATTAAAATCAGACCTGAAATCAATTAAAATGAGAATAAAGAAACAATACAAAGAATCAACGAAACAAAGAGCCTGGTCTCTGAAAAAAATAAATGAAATTAACATGCATCTAGCCAACCTCACCAAAAGAAAGAATGATAAGAAACATATCAACATAATAAAAGATGAAAATGGTAAAATCACCAAGAACCTTTGAAATAGAGGATTATAAGAACCTACTCTGAGAATTTATACTCCAACAATCTAGAAAATCTGGAAGCCATGGAAAAGTTTATTACTACATATGGCATATCCAAATTGACCCAAGAAGATAAAAATAACCCCTTAATCAGACCAGTATCAATTAATGAAATTGTGTTAGCAATTAAAAGCCTTCCAGAAAAGAAAGTCCAGGACCCAATGGATTCTCAGATGAGATCTACCAGACATTTATAGAAGAGCTAACACCTCTCTTTATTAAGTTTTTCCAAGAAATTGAAAGGGACAGAATATTACCACTTTTTATGAAGCAAACATAACCCTGATACTGAAACTTCACAAAGACATGTCAAGGAAAGAAAACTACAGACCAATACCCCTAATGAATATAGATGCAAAAATCCTTCATAAAATACTAGCAAACTGTTGGGCACTGTGCAAAAGACAAATGCTGCACCGGACGCCATGACACTTCTTCTTCTCTTAAGCTTCCTCTCTCATGCTTCACGCACTCTGAACAAAATAGTGTGAAAAAAGCGTGCACTTGAGGGCTGCTTCCTCTTTCTTTCTGTACCCCTTTAAACTACAACACCAACATGACAGTCCCTCATTGGCTGGGATAAGCCAGTCTGCTGCTTCACCATTGGTTCCTTGGCTGTCTCCCCTCTCTATAAAAACCCGTGTGCCTTGGTAATAAATGGATTTGAGCTGCCACCTTCTTTGTGTCACTGACTCATTTCTCCGGCCGAGAGGGAGAGTGTCTCCAACGAGGGGGATCCAGACTTTGGCCGCAGCACTCACCTTCCTGCTCGGCCCCCAGGGGACGGGTTTGACTGATCCGAGCCATCCCACCTGCCCTCAGGGACGCCTGAGGTAGCGACAGCAAACCACATTCAAAACACATCAAAAAGATAATACACCATGACCAAGTGGATTTCATTTCAGAGATGTAAGGATAGTTCAACATAAGCAAATCAATAGATGTGATCCATCACTTAAACAGAAAGAAGGACAAATACCACAGGATCAACTCAATAGACACAGATGGCTTTTGATAAAATCCAATACTCATTCATTTTAGAAACACTGGAGAAACTAAGGATTAAAGGATCTCACCTTAGCATTGTAAAGACCGTTTAAGACAACCCCATTGCCAATATCATTCTAAATTGAGATAAATTGAAAGCATTCCCACTAAACTCAGGAACAACACAGGGATATCTATTCTCACCACTTTTATTCAATATAGTCCTCAAAATACTAGTCAGAGCAAACAGGCAAGAGAAGGACATCAAAGGGGTACGAATAGATAAAGAAGAAGACCAATTATGTCTATATGCTGATCATATGATCATCTACCTAGAAGATGCAAGAAACTCCACCAAAAGTTTGCAAGAGTTTATCAGTGAATTTGGGAAAGTAGCAGGATAGCAGATCAATACTCATATATCAATAGCTTTCCTATACTCCAATAGTGATTCAGCCAAGGATGAAATCAGGAAAACCATCCCACTCACAATAATTTCAAAATAAAATAAAATACTTGGGAATTTATCTAATCAAGAAACAAAGGACCTTTACAAGGAAAACTGTAGAGCACTGAAGATAGAAATAGAAATAGACCTGAGAAGATGGAAAGATACCCCATTTTCTTGGCTATGCAGAATTAATATAGTCAAAATGTCCATTCTCCAAAAGTACTATACAAGTTCAAAACAATCCCCATCAAGATATCAATGACATTGTTCAAATTTATAGAAAAAAAGTAATTCTTTTAATCACTTGGAAAAATAAGAGACCCAGAATACCCAAAGCAATAATTAGCAAATAAATAAATAAATAAAAAGCAAAGCAGGTGGAGTTCTACTCAGAAATTAGAAACAATGATATTGCAGCCATTGAAGGTAAATGGTTGGCTATGGAAGAAATCATGCTGAGTGAAATAAGCATAACCCAGAGAACCAAGGATTAAATTCTTCCCTCTTCTGTGGAGGCTGGAGCTAGACCCTGCCCATTGAGAAAGGAGGTCAATTCTCATGTTTTAAATCTGGTTAAGGTGTAATGACATACAACCTAAGGCATTCATAGAGATGTATTGGGAAGGAGGTGGGGGAAGGGAAAAGGGTGGGCAATTGGGGGTGGGCTCTTGGGGGTAAATCTAATTTTCAGAATTTACTTTGTTAGAAGCTTGTTTGATTGTTCAACAAATAAATTTCTTAAAAAAAAAGCAAAGCAGGAAACATAATAATATCTAATTTGAAACTATACTATGGAGCTGTGGTTACAAAAAGAGCATTGTATTGGTATCAAAACAGAACACCCATGGAACAGAATAGAAGACACAAGTGAAAAACCACAAATCTATAGCCATCTGATATTTGACAAAGGTGGTAAAAAACACCTTTGAGTAAAGGCAGCCTTTTCAAAAAATTAGTGATAGGAAAACTAGATAGCCATATGCAGAAAAAAGAAATTGTATCCATATCTCTTACCCTGCACAAAACTCAAATCAAAGTGAGTGAAAGACCTAAGAATTAAACCAGATATTTTACAACTGTTAGAAGAGAAAATATGGTCAACTCTTCACCATATAAGAGCTGGCACCGGGTGTCTGCTTCCAGGTTCCCCTCCGCCTTGCAAAGTCTCTGCTCTTCTTCCAAAATAAATCCTACTGCTTTTACTCCTCCTTCCGTGGTTGTCCATAGATTTTATTCTTTAAATTCGTGAGACAAGGGCCCAGAAGATCGGCGCCGAATTCCTGGGGTGTGTTCCTACACCAAGAGCTGCAACGTGCCACAGGAAATCCCAGCTCTTAGCTGGGTAGCTGCTAACACTTTTGGGCTGCAGAGACCTGAGGGACCTGCACTAAGCCCAAATTCTCAGTTCTAACTGAGAAGAGCTGCAAACACCGAAAATGGGCTACTTCAGTTATGGACTTCTGTAGCCAGGCCCTCTTCATTCACCAGTGAGAGCAGAGAATCTGGCCTCATCTCAAAACCCCGCATCATTTTGGTACCCTGACTGTAATTCTCTTTGGAAGGGTGAGTAAAATAGACAATTGCTCTATCACTTTTTCTTCCAGGAGTCCTATACTCCATTTGGTACACCTTATTTCTATCAAAACACTGGGACCCTGCCAGCCAATTAACAGCGACTAGCGCAGCTGCCGGACTTAAGACCCAGGGGACAGGCTTTGCTGGAATGAGACTTATCAATGCCTCCCACCTTGTCGGAGAGAATGTTGATTTGCTCTTGCTCCATTTTCCTTTCACGGAGGTCCACTTGATCGAAAGCTGAGGACTCTACTAAGGGCACCCTAGTTCTCTGGCTGGGGCTACTCCCCAGTGTGAACACAGGGTCTCTTGGAGATGGCCAAAAGCCGATCGGTCACACATGGAAACTCCATCTGCACTTTAATCTTTCATGGCTTCTCGCCCGATGATAGAGGCAGGCCGCACTCAAATGCTCCTTAGGCTAAAACCTGAGATGACACTGGGGCAGAGCCTTGTCCACCAATCTATCAGTGCATGAGCGAGTTTGCCTCTACTATCTTCTCTGGCACCTTGCCTTTTGTCTGTCTGATAGAAAGCTTAGCCTTAAATTTTGTTTCACTGACCTCCAGTTTTGCTAGTTTATGTTCCACTGGACTATAGGGAAAGATTCTCTGATCCTTCTAGAAACAGCAATATGGCTTTTTATTTGATATAAGACATTTTTATCCATTCTCCCTCACCATCTATTAAGTTAATGGTTTCAGGGTTCAGATCTAAAACAATGGGGACATACATAACCCTTGGCTCTAAACTTAATCCCTTTTATGCATCAGCTAGGAAAGGACTTTAGAAAGGCAAATATGGTCATCAGGAAAGACTTAAAACTTGCGGGGGGGGGGGAATTGTTCTATTGGCCTCTTAATATCCAACCCAGTTAACAATGTTTCTGTACATAAGGGTAGACACACAGGGATTTTTCCTTCAAGGGAAAAAGATAAAAGCGGTTTTGGTTTATGCGTTGGTAAGAAGCGACTAAATCCAGCCTGCCCAAATCCTAGCCAAACCTCAATACATGGTCGCTAATGTTTTGAGGAAGATCAGATGAAGGAGACTTTTAAACAAGGGACCTTGAGTAATGTGCCAGTAAGGAGCGGCTAACTCCAACTGTCTCAAGGGTCCCAAGCAAACTTCAAAGGGTGGCCGCTAACTTTGAGGTTCACAGGGGATCGAGGGATGACACCTTGATCTAATCTGGACATTGGAGGGATGTCAAGGGACACCTTCTCCCCCTTTGTCTTTCAGATGGGTAACACACTATCTGGTTCAAGTACTCCTTTGAGATCCATTCTGAAACACTGGGATGCCTTTGACTCTCAAACCCTGAAGAAGAAGCACCTAATATCTTTTTGTACCCAAGTTTGGCCTGAATACCAGCTGGATGATGGAGAAAGATGGCCCCCTGAGGGAAATATAAACCATAATACTATTTTACAACTAGACTTATTCTGTAAGAGGAAAGGAACATGGTCAGAGGTACCTTATGTACAAGTTTTGTTTTGTTTTGTTTTGTTTTGTTTGCCTTAAGAGACAACCCAAAGCTATGCAACCAGTGTAAAATAGATTCTGCCCTATTGGCAGCTCTAACAGGCCCCAAGAAAGCTACTTCCTTTAAAGAATTAAATACAACAAAACCTTCTACTTCTAGGCCTTTAAGTCTTTATCCAGGGCTCTCACCAGATGCTCATCATCTAGGGGGAAAACAGAACCAGGAAAACCCCATTCCAGCTTCCCTTCTACCGTTACAAGCTGTAGGAAGTCCTAGAGGGCATACTAAGGTGCAAGTCCCCTTCTCCTTACAGGACTTGCAACAAATTAAGACTGATTTAGGAAAGTTCTCAGATGATACTGATAAATCTATAGAGGTATTTCAGGACCTAACCCAAACTTTTGAATTAACTTGGAAGGATATAATGCTATTGCTAAACCAAATACTTTCTAGCACTGAGAAACAAGCAGCTAAAACCTATGGAGATGAATCATATGCAATTCAAGGCCCAGGAGACCTATTCCTTCCAAACAATGTAGGTGGTGATGAGACCTACCCAACAGGACGTCAAGCAGTTCCCAGGGAAGACCCAAAATGGGAAACAGATAGGAGAATGGATGGGAGAATGGAGAAGAAAGTATTCATAAAATTGTATATTAGAAGGATTGAGGAGAACTCGTAGTAAACCACTAAATTATTTTAAGTTGTCTCTGGTGGTACAGGGGGATAAAGAAAACCCCTCAGTCTTTTTAGAGAGACTTAGAGAGGCACTAATTAAACATATGTCAATGACTCCAGACTCTGTAGCAGGTGAACTTATACTAAAGGATAAGTTCATAACTCAGTCAGCACCTGATATCAGGAGGAAATTACAAAAATCTGCTGCAGAACCAGACCGCACTCTGGACAGTCTCTTAAAATTGCCACTTCAGTCTTTTATAATCAAGATCAGGAGGAAGGCAAAGAGAGAAAAAGAACAAAAGGGAAATAGCAGCCCTAGTAGCAGCACTACAAAAGGCTAATTCCAGAAGTTGGGGTCCCCGAAATCATAAGGCTCCCACCTTAGCCTGCTACTACTGTGGTCAGATGGGACATTATAAGAAGGACTGTCCCCAAAAGCCACAAAAGCCATCAACACCCTGTCCTATCTGTAAAGGAGACCATTGGAGGTCGGATTGCCCTCGGGGACAAGCCCCTCTTACCAAATGGTCCAACAACAGGACTGAAGGGCCCTGGGGTGTCCTTCTTTGGCTCCAACCAGCAGGACTGTCATCTCCATGCAGGAGCCTCGGGTGATCTTGACTGTTGAGGGTAAGGAAATTAATTTCCTGCTTGACACTGGAGCCACATTTTCTGTTCTTCTCTTGAATCCAGGCCTCCTCTCTTCTCATAGAATGACTGTAAGAGGCATATCAGGGAAGCCCATGACTAGGTATTTTTCTCAACCTCTGAGTTATTCTTGGGATAATCTTCTCTTCTCACATGCCTTTTTAATAATGCCTGAAAGTCCCACTCCCTTAATGGGAAGGGATATCCTGACCTGTCTAGGTACCACAGTTCTTATGATGCCAGAACAGTTACTTTGCCCCTAATAGAAACAGATAACAAGTCAAACCTGTTAATGTTTTGTTGTTCTGTTTTAACATGTTCCTACCGGATGAAGGCCTTGACTAGTCACCTGCCAACTGCTGTCATGAATAACTGAGTTGCCCAGACCAGCAAGATGCCATTGCACATGGAATCTATAACCAAGCCCTACTGAGGGGCTCTTTTAGATAGATAGGCCTCTGGGGAAAAGGTCCCTGACTACCGTCCCCACTCTACGCTCCATATCAGCTGGAAGTAGCCAGAATGGTCATCGCCCATTTTTCCCTAACAGCAGTTAGGGATACTTCTTCAGAGTAGGGAATGAGACAGATTAGGAGAGAAAGTGAAATGGCTAGGTAGTCAGGACAGAGGGCCCCTATCCAAGAGCTAGCTGGGAGAGGCAGAGAGTGATTGACAGGGCATGCTCAGGGTCTTCAAGTGCAGACAGATCATGAGGCTCACCTTTGTCCCAATTAAGATGGGGGTGGTCACAGGCATGCTCAGGGCCTTCAAATGCAAAAAGAACTTGAGGCTCACCCTTGTCCCAACTAAGAGATGGGGATGGTCACAGGTGGGAACTAGGAAGTATTTGCCACCTTTTATTTTAATCAATGGTGCTCTTGACCAGTTTCAATGCCTGTTTTACATAGATTTTAACCAATGGTGTTCCTGACCAGTTTCAATGCCTGTTTTACGTAGATTTTAACCAATGGAGTTGATGCATTTCTCAATGCCTGCTTTGCATGAATGTTGATTTTGCTCATACCCCAAATCTATATAACCTCTGGCCTAACCTCCATTAGACGGTGTCCTGCTTCCAGGTACCCCTCCACCTTGCAGAGTTTCTGTTCTTCTTCCTAAATAAATCCTACTCCTTTTACTCCTCCAAAAAAAAAAAAGAAAGAAAGAAAGAAAGAAAAAAGCTGGCACCAACTTCTTTAACAAGATCCCCACAGTGCAAGAAATACAACCACGAATCAATAAGTGGGATATTAAACTAAAAAGCTTCTGCACAGTTAAGGAATCAATTTCAAATGTGAAGAGAGAACCTAAAGAATGTGAGAAATCATGACCAGGTTTGTCTCTGAGAGAGATCTAATATCTAGGATATACAAAGAACTCAAAAAGCCTAATACCTAAACAAACAAAAAAACAAAAAATAACCCAATAAATAAATGGGCTAAAGAGCTAAACAGACAATTCTAAACTGAAGAAATGCAAAAGGCCAATGAAAATGCAAAAGGCCTCACTCCAGTCAGAAGGGCAAAGACCAAGAATACAAAAAGCAACAAATACTAGAGAGAGTGTGGGGACAAAGGAACACTTATACATTGTTGGTGGGACTGCAAACTAATACAATCTCTTTGGAAAGCAGTATGGAGACTTCTCAAAAAATTAGGGATGGTACAGCTGTATGACCCTACCTATCCCATTCCTGGATATTTTCCCAGAAGATGTAAATTTGGCATACTACAGTAACACAGCTACATCAATCTTTATAGCAGCACAATTCACAATACCTGATTTATGGAATCAACCCAAACGTCTATCATTGAATAAACGAATCAAGAAAATGTGGTGTATATATACACATATCCCATGAAATTCTACTCAGCTATTTTTAAAAAAAATGAAATCATTGTCTTTGCTAGTAAATGAATGGAAATGGAGAAAATCATTGAGTGAAATTAGCCAAGCCCAGAAACTCAAGGACCAAATGTTTTCTCTCATATGTGGTAGCTACATTACAATATAGGAAAGAGTGAAAAAACAATAAGTTTAAACAATAGATTCATCAAACAGGGATTACTGATCAAACCGGGGTAAGCTTGCAGACTAGTGATTTGGAGGATGGAGATGGGCAGGAGGATGGAGGGAGGGAAAGAGGGTGGGAAGGCAATAGAGGGATATATGATGTATGCATGTATGAAAGTGTAACAACAAACTCCTTCAATATGTAAAACTATAATGAAAAATAAATTTTTTTTAAATATGGATATTTATCAACTGTGTATGTGTTTATGTATATATACTTAAGGTATGTATATATATTATATATATAATATATATATGCATGCATGTCTGTGTGTATATTTTATTTAATATTTAAATATAAATGTGTGTATACTTGACCTATACACTTATCTGTTTGTACATTATATTTCAGTAAAAACTTTACTTCATGGGTTGAAGTGGTGGCTCAGCAGTTGGAGCGCTTGCCTGGCATGCACAAGGACCAGAGCTTGAACCCCAGCACCACATACACAACTAAGTGTGAGAGAAACAAAGACCAGATTAAAAAAAAATAATAATTCTCCTCTCTCTCTCTCTCTCTCTGTCCATTTTAACAAAACAAAACAAAAAAACAAAACTTTTCTTCAGCCAAGTATAGTGGTGATTGTCTGTAATCCCAGCTACTCAAAAGGCTAAGGTAGGAATATTGCAAGTTCAAGCCAGACTCGCCAGCTTGGCAAGACCTTGCTTCAAAATAAAGTAAAAAAGGCTAGGGACGTAGCACAGTTGTAGAGTGATTGCTTACCATGTGTGAAGACCTGGGATTCCAAAACCCCACTATAGAAATTGTGTTTTCTTTCTTTTTTTTTAATTTTCTTTTTAAGGAGATAAGGACAGTGAGAAAGAGAGGGAGAGACAGAGTCAATTTTTATTGAGATTTTCACATGGCTTTTGTTGCTCTGACACTTAATTGTGTACGTGTATGATGGGGTTTGAACCCATAGACTTTTGCATGCCAGGCAAGCACCACAACCACCAAGCCACTGCTCCAGCCCAGAAATTGTGCGTTCAAAATAAAAGTAAATCTAGTATATGTTTCTAAAATATACTGTATTTGTAACTTTTTGTAATTGGCACAAAATACTTTTATATATTCATGGGAAGTGGTATGATATTTCAATATGTTCATGTAATGCATGAAGATCAAATCAGAACAATAGACATTTCCAATCCTTATGATTTATTTATGTTTGAAGCCTTCAAATTCCTCTTTTCTCTTTTTTCACCAAATACTTAATAGATTAGGTTTTTGTAAACTATAACCACCGAACTGTGTTTTAGAATCCTAGAATTTATTTCTCCTATCTGTTATTTTGGTGCTCATTATTGAAGCTTCTACTGTATTTTTCTTTGAAATCAACTCTTGTAGCTTCCATGTATGAGTGAAAACTCATACAGAAATAATGGGTCTTATTATTTATAATGCTAAATAATGTCCCATTGTATGGATTTACCACATTTACTTTGTCCATTCTTCTTAGGACTTGAAATTAGAAGAACTCTATCTTTGCACAAATTTGTTTGTCTTGTAACCTCATGCTTTTTCAAACCATTAAAGTTATTTGTTGGTGCATAAAAATATATATAATAGTGGAATTTTTTGACTTAACTTTGTATGCTTTTTGGTCATGCAAGCAACTTTCAATACTCAAAAAGCAAGTGTTCAACTTGTCTGTCATCATTCTTCTGATTCAATCCTGAAAAGAAACAAAAACCAAGGCGTTTTTTCTGCCCACTTATCGTTGACACAGTATTGACTAACCATCCATGTTCATATCTATTAAAAGTGATGTTGTGAATTTTAGAAAGCTGAAAAATAAAATTATAAATAACTTCAACTAATTTAAAGCTGTGGAGAAAAAAGGGAAAGAGAGCTGTTCTATGTGGTATTATATTACCTTTTGAAATGCCATACCAAAATCACTAAAGCAATGCATCAAAATCTTTTACTGAAATAATTTTGATGTTTATTAAAATCTTGATAAATTTAAGATGACTTTAATATATTATTACTAACAAATACTTCAACTAAGGTTCAGAAAATCTAAAATATATGGTATCTACAAACTGATAAATTTTATTTCCCACCACTCTTGTGAAACTAATTGTACTGCTCTGTTACCCAGTGGCCTGGGTCTAGGTCATTCAAGAATTATCCAAGTGATATCAGAATGGTTGTGGTCACTAAGTGTATGTTAAAAGGAAGCAATAGGATGTTTGTAATAAAAAAAAGGATGTACTTTCTGTTCAGACTTGTTCTGATAACACAAATTTTGTCAAGATTCTCCCTCTTGTATATAATATAAGTATTCTAAAAGAACTGGGCAGATAGAAGTAGGAACATGCCAGCAAATGCAATCATTCTAAATTAGTGACCTGAGGGACTGGGCAAGAATCCTAAACGCAGTATGAGAAATTATTACTCTGTACTAAAGGTTTCAATAATGTATTACACTCATTTCATCACTCAAAACACCACAAAGGAAAGCCTGTACACATACATAGTAACAAAGCAGCAACATGGTTAATACTATTTCCCTATTAACTTTATGTTGCATAATACTTATATAATGCTGTGAAATGCTCACTTACAATGAAGGATAATGACCACAATAACACTTTATTCAATGTTTTAATTTGTCCCATGAATCACCCAGGCTAGTGTAATTGCTTTGTTAATATGACACTATTGTACAAACAAGTCATGCATAAATGGAATGGGTCCTTCTTAACTAGGCCATGTTAAGCACTACTATGAAATGATTTGCTGGGTAGTTTTATCTGCTTCTATCTTGTCATCAGCAACCTCAGAGAAGCACATTTTTTGTAGATTTATACATCAGACTGAAAACTGATTGTCCTATATATCTGGAAGGGGATGGAGGAAGATTTGCTGGCTTAAAGGTGCTAGTTTTAATGTTGATTTCTACAAAATGTTTATTCTTGCTGCATTAAGAGTTTCATGCTTTTTATCATGGAGAGTGTAAGCAATTGTATTTAAATGAAGATAATAAAACATAATAATTAAATCCTAAACAGAGATATAGTTATATGACAATTAAATGAAAATTTTAATAAAAATGAGTGGCTAAATGGAGAAATTTTTGAAAGATCATTGGGGATTTAAGGATTATGGAATATATTTCAAGAATAATGGAATGTGACACTGCTGATGTGACTAAAGCAAAGGAGAATGTAATCATGAATAATAATATAAAATATGTTTAAAATTATCTAAAAAGGAATTCATTATTTTTAAAATACAATAATAGGACAGAATAAAACATGCCCTACCTTAATTCCTGTTAAAAATCCATAAATTTTTCAAAAACAAATCTATAGAAAAAATGAAATTTCCATAGACAATGATATGATGTTAAAGCATAGATTTCCAATAGATATGAATTTTTCTGATTTTTTTCCTACTTTCAAATGCCTGATCTTTGAGATCTATGATTTATAGTTATTCCTATAACCATGGTCATAATCCTAGGACTAGAACAAAACATTCTTATATACCTAGAATTTCTCCAGGAAAACTACAAAACCAAAATAAGGAAAACAGAGACTACATTATGGTTTATACATTTTATATAGTAGTATTCAACCACTAAAAATGAAGATGTTGAAAACATCCTAATTGAGGAAGTATCATAATATAATGTGATATAAAACGCAATCAAACCAAAATCAGATATCAAGTCATAACTGAAGTAAAAGAACTAGTAGAAGGAGACACACAAAGATGTTAGCAATAAATTACTTTGGGCCATCAGAAAAACGAGCATAATTTCTCTATATTAATTTTTCTATATTTAAGGATTGCTGTAACAACTACATATTTTATAACTAAAATTTATCAGTGTGTCTTCTAAAAATGTAACTGACTGCTCAGATTTATTACAACCATGGAAAGGAAAGGAAATCAGCAATGATGTTGGAAGAATATATCAGAGTTTGAATCAGGTGAAAACTAAAGCTGGTGAAGAACTTCTTAGATGTATGTAAGTTCCAACCCAGTTAGCAATCAGCCCATGAATGCATTTAGCCACTATAGTTATTTTGGAGAAAATTTCAATATTTAACAGGAGACACACTTTTATGGATATCTAGCTTTATAGTGGTAGAAAGAAAGAAAGAGAGAGAGAGAGAAAAGGAAAATAAAGTAGAGAAAGGAGATTGGAATTGGAAAGCCTCGAGATTATAGGAACAGTAGGGTGGAGGCATAGTAGTAATTAAGTTTGTCAGGTAGGCCACAGCATAAGGGTGAGAGCTAACCAAAACTTTCAGAAGGCAAAGGGTCAGCCCAGTAAATATATGGAAGAAACTATTTTCAATAAACTGACATACTGCTTTATTTTTGAAAGCCTCAGAAATTCCACTAACACTAATATAAACAACCACTTAACTCCTTTGGAACACTTACATGAATGACCCCATACCATTAATCATAAAAGTTTATTTTTTTGGAAAGTTTCTTATTGAAATTATTATTCTATTATAATTTTTTGTTATTATTAAGTTTCTACTAGTTTGGGAGTTGCCAAGAAGAACTGTTCAATGATAACAGACCCATTAATGCCACTAGTGAAATCTTTAAAATACTTAATTGATCCTGGTCCTAAATACATCAAAATGCTACAGTACAGTTTTCTTGGACTATTTACCTTACTCACATTCTCAGGTAAACAATCTCATTCCTAGTCCAAAATTCCTTTTTGAAGTCCAGACAGAATGAAGAAATAGCAGAATAGACCTTGCGTGAAAGATAAAAATTAACTTTATTCAAACTTCTTAATTTTTAACATTTTGCCTCTATTTCCTATATTATAAATATGTTTCTGATCATTCTACACACACATATATACTCTTATGTATGTCTATATGTTTACACATGCAATAAAATCTTACATTAAGAATAAAGAAAATTCTAGAATAAAAAAACAATGAAAATTAAATTTATTGTATAGTCCTAGATATTATTCTACTAATTTAAGTCTAGTTCAAGTCACAAGGACGTAAATAACATTCTGAATCAGCCCTTGGAGTTTGATCTAGAGTTCTTGAGTAAATTTTATTCTACATCTAGTGAAAACCTAATTAAGTCATAGATTCTATATAAAATATGTGAATAAATTTTCCTTGTGGCTAAAGCCAGGCTAAATTTGTAAGTAATTATGTTTATCAATGAACCTCAAGATATGCAAGTTCTCCATTTTAACTGTAGCGTATTCAGTCTTGTGCAATGGAAGCTACATTTCAGTGTCACTATCCAGGGCCATAATGAGGATATAATACCTGAAATCACTAACGTAAACTTAATTGAATATGTTTCAGTTAGTTATTTCACTGTTTCTACTAAAAGAGTAGAAAAGAACAATTTTAGAGGTAGAAAAGTTTATTTTGGGGCTCACAGTTTCAGAGGTCTCCACCTATAGGAGGAGGGCTCCCTTCCTTGGGGCTTGAGGTGAGGCACATTATCATGACGGAGGAGTGTGGTGGAGGGAAGTAGTTCACGACGTGATGACCAAGAAGAAGAGAGAATTTCCACTGCCTGATACAAAATATATACCCCAAAGTCATGCTCCCAGTGAAACACCTTCTCTTCAGGAACCACCCAGTTAATCCCTATCAAGTGATTAATTCACTGATTGGGTTAAGGTTTTCATGACCCAAATTTCACCTCCAGCACCCCTACAGTGCCTCACTTATAAGCTTTTGAGGGACATTTCACATCCGAACCATAATAGAATGATTAAATAAATATCATATTTTATCTAAATAATTTTTTAATCTCAAAAAGAGTAAAGGAGATCAATACCAAATGGACCAAAAGTAGATTGCAGCAAATCTTGTCCATAATAGAAGAATAAATACCATGGTAATGTTTTCATGGTATATAATGAAGACAATTACAGTGCCTACTATTTCACCGTATTGTGGCAAATAGTTGTTAGCTAGCATATGTAAATAATTTATTATTCAATCAATTGGCTAAAATTAATTCATACTGAAATTCACTGATCTTTTCCTTCTAACATAAATGTGGGTTTATACCCTCAGTAGTATCCCCTGTCTATTGTGAATAAAGGTCAAATAATTTCAATGTAAGATTGTCTTACTAGTCTACATAAACAATTAAAATTATATCCACATCACAGTATATTATTTCAAATGACAAAATGTGTCATGCATTTTATTCCAGGCTATTATTAAAGTTGTTCCCTAACTCCTACTCAAACATGAAATAATCTGAGTAAAATAAGATTTAAGAAATTAAATACATTATATTATATTTGGCGGAAAAATACACAGCTTCAATTCTTTAGTGTGTAGGGGTTCCAAAGTGTAATATTATTAAAATCAAGAAACCATTAAAAATTTTCAAAAAAAAATTTAGAAAGCCATTTTCCTGTTATTAGTGTAGTATGTGTTGAACAGATCTTTCTTTTACGATTTTACCTAAAACTTTTTTAATATTGGTTGTGCTTTGAAGGTTGTTCCAGTGACCCATCTAAGATAAAAATAGACTCATTTTTGAGATAAAAATACACTAATTTTAAAGGAAATTTAATTAGTCATGCTTCAATATTTTTGCCAATATTTCTTTTGGCAAAAGTAAAAAAGCCTACCTTATTATGTTGTTTTGCATTCTATTGGGAAAAATATTCTATAATAAGTTAACATTTTATATCTGTTCTTCACCCTTCTAAAATATCAACTAAATTTTCTCCAAATTGTTCTTTGGGAGGCAGATCTGTGCACTTGTAAAAAGAAATGTCATGAACTGAAAGAATGTTTTTTGTTTTAATTGATTATATGCAGACTCATAAAATTGTATAGAAAATGAACTCAACATATTTCATTGTGTGACTATAAAAGGGATTCATGGGAGGTCAGTAAGTTCTTTATTATTAATATTTAGAGGTCATAGCAAAAAAGGAGATAAATTTAAAAATATGTATTTCCACAAAGTCTCTATTATAAAATAATAAAAACTCTCACTAAAACAGAAAGTTTAAATTTTGACCATATGCTCAGAGTTCATATGTGGTTTTAAGTTTCCATGCCTCTCACTTCTATAGCTAAATACCTCTTTAATTTCTTTATGAAAATAAATAGTTTTGATATATAACTAGAACTGAACAAGGCATATCTATTTGCAATACTAGGTTTGTTTCTTCCCACTATCAAAATGATTTCCTCTTACGAAATCACAAAGACTAGTACTTTACTGGCCTCTATTGTTGAAATCTCAGAATAACACTTTGGATCATGCAGTCTAATAATCTTTTGATATTTTTGATGAAAAAAATAACAAGTTGTGTAAATTTTCAAAAAGCAATCCAATTTCTCTCAGATTATACAGAGAAAGCTATCCAATTCTTTTTTATTCTCCAAAGAGAGAGAGGGACAGTGAGAGAGAGAGAGAGAGAGAGAGAGAATCAATTTTATTTGGTTTTTTACCTGGCCCTTGCTGCTTGAATACTTCCTGGTGCAAATGGTGCTGGGATACAAGCCCACCTCCCTGTGCACTCAAGGCAAGCCCGCAACCACAGAGGCGCCACAACCACAGAGGCAACACTCCAGCCCCCAATTCCTTTCAAATATGTGGTATATATTATTGCCACACGACAGAAATTATTTGAGAAAAAAATATCAAGTTCTAAGTTTCCTTAGTCACTCTTTACATTGAATTAGCTACTTTTTGTCCCAGATCATTTATGTTCTTAAATACCAAGCCATCTTTAGCTTGGTATTTAAGAACATAAATGACGTTTTCCCATATGCAATATTAAGATTCACTGTTGTATGGTAAAAGATTGTTTTTTCAATAGCCAACACATACTGCAACATATCCAGACTGTACTGAGTTTATTAGGAGTCCAGAGATAAAGTCTCCATCTGCTCTGTGTAGAGATGTTAACAATTTAAATATCAACTTCACTATATTTTAGTCAGAAGATAAAACACAGTTTATACTTTCTGAAATATCAAAGCACAAAATATTACTAGACTTCTATTTCAATTATATATAATTGTTTCCTTAAACTGCACTTGTATAGGTAGGAACAATACAAAACAGAAAAATGATTTCTACACGATCAAAGTAAAATATGGGAATGAGTAGGAGAAAATATAGTCTTAAAAATATCATTAAAGAACAGCTGATTATTTTTCTCTTCCTATAAAACCCAGGCCAACCTCACTGTTGACAAAAAGAGACTTGGCTCACACAACTGACTCTTCCAGGTTATCTTTGTTCCATTCTGCTATTGTCTAGATCAAGCAAGTCACAAATATGTGAGCCACATATATAATTTTGAAGTAAAAAGAATATATAAAATTTTTAAAAGAAAGTCAAAAGACAAGTAGGAAGAAGCAACAAAGATAAGGATGTAAGGAAAGAAAGGAAGGAGGGAGCAGGAAAGGGAGGAAGGAAATAGGTTAATTCTCATAGATTTCATATCCTTGAATTGGAAGGCTCTGATAAAATGAATAATAAAAATATTTAGTTATGTCAGAAGACATTAAGTACCAGGGAGAAAAATGAACAAAAAGGGTGGTTCAGAGTTAGATTGATCTGAAGGCTAAGATTCTTTTTGCAAATTAAAAGGGTGACCAGAGAATATTTTACAGAAATGAGGATGTTGTGCAAAAAACTTGCAAGTTACATGGTAGTGAACCATGTGTGTAAACAGGAGAAGAAATTTCTAGATGGAAGGATCTGCAAATGACGAATCTTTTCATATGCCTCATATTAATAGGAAATCTGTGAATGCTCAGACAGAGTAAGTCAGTAGAAGAGCAATAGGAGATGTGGACTGAGAGGAGATGGGTGAAAAAATCATGGAGGATCTGATTGATTATTACAGAGGTTTCACCTGTTAATATAAGAATTACAAAGTCGGGGGCTGGAGCAGTGGCTCGGTGGTTAGGGCGCTTGCCTGGCATGCGCAAGTACACAGGTTCAAATCCCAGCACCCACGTACATAACTAAGTGTCAGAGCAGTGAAAGCCATGTGAAAAACTCAACAAAAATTGATTCACTCTCTCTCTCACTTTCCTTCTCTCTTTAGAAAAAAAAAATTACAAAGTCCATTGATGATTGTTGTTGACTAGTAAAGTGAAAATAAAATACACAAGCAATGAAAGCACCTGACAAGGTATGAAAATTAGGAACTGGGTGCAGTAAGTTGGAAAGAGATGTCATACTCTAGGCAGATGTCATGAAAACTATAGTCACATTTTAGGTAAAATTTGAAGTTGAGTTCAGCAGAAATTGCAGATAGATTAAACATATGAATTGAGAAAAAGACAGGAATGAAAGATAACATTAAGTTTTTCCTGAGTATTTGTTTCCTTTTTGTTCTCTCTAGTTTTTACATATAAAAGAAACCATATGGTCCTTGATGTTCTGATCCAGGCTTATTTCACATATATTTTCTAGTTCATCCACTTACAAGAAAATGGCATAATTATGTTCTTCTTTATGACTGAATAAAACATATAAAATAGGTACTGGAGCAGTGCCTCAGCAGTTATGGCATTTGCCTGGCATTCATGAGAACCTGGGTTCAGACCCCAGCACCACATACACAACTAAGTTTTGGAGAAACAAAGGCCAGATGGAAAAACAGATAAATTGATTCTCTCTCTCACTTCTCTCACTCTATCTTTTAAAAAAATCATATAAAAACATCTATTAATGGACATCTAGTTTGGTTCCATAACTTAGATATTATTAATTGAGCAGTTATAAACTTGGGTATGCATGTATCACTATAGCTCTCTAAATTCAATTCTTTTGGATAAATACCAAAGGATGGTATAGTTGGGCCATATCATATTTCTTTTCCTAGTCTTTTGAGGTACCTTGATACTTGTTTCCATAGTGGTTTACTAATTTACAATCCCACCAATCATTTATGTTTCTTTCATCCACGTCCTTGCTAGCATTTATTATTACTATTGATAATTGCCATTCTAATTGGAGTAAAGTGAATTTTCAGTGTGGTTTGATTTCCATTTCTAGATTACTAAAGACATTGAACTTTTTTTTTCATTTATTTGTTGGTTATTTGTATTTGTCCTTTTGAAAAATGTCTCCTAACTTCATTTGCCCATTTATTAATTATTTGTTTTAATAGTGTTAAATTTTTCGAGTTCTTTTATATTCTGGATTTTAATCTGCTATCAGAAAGGTAGCTGGCAATGATGTTCTCTAATTCTGTAGGTTTTCTTTTCACACTGTTTTTGTTTTCCTTTGCTGTACAGAAGCATTTAAATTTAACGCAGGAGTTCTTCTGGGGGAAAAGCAACAGGGGAAACACAAGCCGGGCATCCACGATTTGGCGTTAGCCCTGGATAACTAAGTATATATACATTGACTATTGATGGTTTAATAATGTTTCCCCCTCAATTGTATCTCTATTTCCATCAAATAAAAAAATTTTTAAATGTAAATATTTAATCCTATTATCAAATATATCTAAAAAGAGCAAGCAAGGGGTGATAGGAAGAAAGAAGGAGAAATGTTGGAGCTGAATTAAAACAAGGTACACTCCAAGCATTTATAAGTATACCAGTGTACATACTGTTTTCATGTATATAAAAAAATGTTCTTCATAGGTATAAGAATTATGTCACTATACTTGGGCACTTTAGGAAAAATATATGACCCAGAAAGAGAGGCAAGGGATTGGTGGGTGGGAGAAGGGAAGTGGGGGAGGGGGGGATATTGACCAAATTATATTGTTGTATTGTGTGCATCTATGAATATGTGAGAACAAACCCCATCATTATGTACAACTATAATG
>PVKS010026215.1:0-28898 GCA_004027875.1 Aplodontia rufa | reverse complement strand
ACTGCTCCAGCCCCAGCAATATTTTTTTAAGGAATGTCTATTATTATTTCGAAATCTTCCATGCAACAGTTTTGTCAATGCTGCTCTGTATCTTTACCAGACATCAGAAAAGTGTCTTCTAATTTGGGCAAATAAATTTCCCTTAATAGTAAGGCTGCCTCGCTCATTTCTTCCAGCACAGGCATTTATGTGGTGATTGCACAAATCAGCCTTGCCTCTGCAGACACGCTCACTCCATTACTCCCACATCTGCAATTTCATCCACTGCCTGTATCTCCTCCTCAAAGACACAGGAAAGGAGGAATTTTAAAACCAGCATTGTGTCATGAAACCAATTTACAGGGTCAGCAACTAGTATTTTAAAAAAATTAAATATAATAGGATATAAAACACCAGAGTGCATCTCTGTAGTACTCAGTGAAACTTTTGTATGTGTTCCGGGTCACAGCATAAAACATAATTTTTATTTGGGGTCATGGCAAAACGTGTTTGAAAATCAAAGTGCTAAGACTTCAACAAAATAAAAGGGCACAGCGAAGACTTGTAGATAATGTTTGATTAAGAAAGTGTTACATCTGTCCCACTGTCCATTTTCACGTGTTTCCACCACAGCGCGTCCATTCTAAGCCTGCAAACATAGGAAACTGAGGACTGTGTCTTGATGATCTTGTCTCTTCCACCTCTTGCTGCTGTGGGACTCACTTCCCTACAGAGGCTGCAAAACCATTTGATGTCGATAATGAGATGGAATTAAAAGTTAAAAGACTAAGTTCTCCAGCCCAAGTTCTCTGTCCTACGTCCCACTGCTGCACTTACAAATCTCATGTAACCCAACGTACAGTGCTTTTCTTTTGTTCAGCAGAAAATGCACACCCATTCACCCCACTCTTCCCAGGATATAGCCTCCCTACATTTCCAGCTTCAGCTCTGCCTCTCCCTTGCCTTCAACGACCTTCTGCACTAGCCACTATCTTCAGGCATCCCCTGTGTCTCTGTACACATGATTGTTCCCTCTGCTTCACAGTATTCTTTGAAATTTGACTCCTGTTGAATCCTTTCTACCTTAACAGTCAGCATTGCCTAGACCTTTCTAGTATAAAGCCTTTCTGATACCCTAACACAGTCACTTGCACCCTTTCCCATGAACCACAGGATTCTATACCTGCATCTATAAGCAATAATGGCACTGAGTTGCAAACTTTGATGCATCTTGGTTTCTCCAAGGCAAAGACTATGGTTAATTTACCTCTGAATTATCCATCCCTGGCATGGCATGGCACCAAGACAGTGTCTGATAATGCTTTAAGTGTGAACAAAAACGAAGAGATAGGATGAAAAATCAAAAGGGTGCAAAGACTTGCTTATGAGATATCCCATATTACTTCCTTCAACCCAGGAAAAACCTTGCTTAAGACACTGCAGAATCTTTAGGTGAATCTGTTCTGTTCATGGAATGGATGAGTAGAGATCAGATGCATGTATGCATTCCAGTAGTCTCAGGTAGAGAACTGAGGGAGCAGCCTCTTCTACATGGTCAGCCCACCCGAGGCTACATGCAACGGAGAATTTTTAATTGCTTGTGGAGCTCCAAGTGATCATCAGTTCAATATGACTAGCAGTGGATGATTATTGATTTGTGGAGTTAGCTCAAGTGGGAGCTTTATAGCAGCTGCTAGTATCGGGAACTACAAGATTACAAGGAGGGTTTCATTCTGTCTTTTCTTCAAAGTTTTCTGTTTAGAGCCTTCCCTTTTCTGCCCACTTTGCATCCACTACCTCCCCATGTACACCCAAAAGCCCCCCTCACTTTTGTTTTCCCCAGAACTAGAACATTCACTTTCCCACCAGCTCCAAGCAGGATGGCCTGCAGCTCCCCAGACCTGCCTGTTCTGTGTGACAGAAGTGTCTCATTCCACTTTGTCTCAGAGCAGTGCCTCTCTAGACACTGTCTGACTCACCCAGGGCTGAAAAAGGGTCTACCATGAGCTGTTACACATATTGTTGATGATTGAAAGCAACTTGTTGGAGTCTACCGGGAAATCCATGCAGAACTTCAGAAATTCTTGCCTCATCAGTTACACAAATCCCAGAGGAAAGAAAGAAAAGAAAAAGGATCCCAAGGAAGTCCTGACCATCTCCCAGGTATAGAGAATGTTACTTATGACCCTTATTCTTTTTGGGTTCTGTGGATTCCTAAGAAGCAGAACTGAGATGACTTGAATCACTTGTGAAACCAGGCACAGAGGTTAAAAAAAAGGCACTATAGTGAAGAACATCCCAATCATTCTTGATGGAGATTGGTAATGAGTTCAGTTTTTCTGGGCAATCTACAGTCTGCCAGGGATTGTACTCAGCTGTGAGGTTTTGGCAACCAATTATCCCTGGGTACTCGTACTGCAAAAACCATAACCCCAGTGCTCATCATTTTCATTCCAAAGCCGTTTCTACCTGGTGATCCATATTCAGCTCAGGGAAACAAGTCCACCTCACTGTTGAGGCCAGGATTCTGGGTGTTGTCTATGTCACATTTTTCTATTACATATTCCTCATCCAACCAGAATACCCAAAGACTTCACCCCTTAGATATTTTGAAATCCTTCCCTGTTTAGTAGACTCCCTCAATCCTTTGCATAACCAATCAGCCCTTAGGTGACCTCAACTAAGACTAAATCTTCAGCCTTAGCCCACGTGGGTCCTGACTCTGCACTATAAACTCAAATATAACTAGAAGACAAACGACAATCAGGGAACAGTATCAGTAACATATATGAAACGCTAACAATTAATATATAAAGAGCTACCATAGATCGATAAGAAAAATGAACATCCAAAAAGGATAAAAATTATGTATATAACACATATGAGGCAAATAAACAGAAGAGGCCCAACCTCAATAGTGACAATAGATTTACAGATTATAAAACAATGATATGAAATTTCTGCCTATGTTAGTGCAGTGAGGGAAATTAATACCTCTTCTTGAAGTATGAAGTGCAAATTGGCAAATAATTTCTCATGAGAAACCATAACTAATACATGAAAAAGAAGCCTTTAAAATGTGCATAACAGGTGCTGGAGTGGTGGCTCAGCGGTTTCGGCGCTTGCCTGTCAAGCATGAGGACCCGGGTTCAAACCCCAGCACCACGTACACAACTGAGTGTTGGAGCAACTAAGGCCATGTGAAAAACTAAATAAAGTGTTTCTCTCTTTCTCTGTCTTTCTCACTGTCCTTCTCTCTTTAAAAAAAAAATGTGCATAACATTGACTAAGCAGTTCCACAGATCAACATATCCTAAGGCTATAAACATTGGATTGAGGATTTTTCCCCTCTTTGGAGATGTATAGCACAGAGTAATTTTTAATGGCAAATTACTAGAAATAATCCAAAGTTGTCTTAATAGGATATTTTAAAAGTACATAAAAGGGTGGGTAATTGGGGGGACACCCTTGGGGGTAAATCTAATCTTCAGAATCCATATATATATTATAATATTTCATTAGAAGAGTGTGTGATTGTTCAACAAATAAATTTCTGAATAAAAAAATTTTTAAAAAGTACATGGTAGATTTTTTGTGGTAAGTGTGGGAAGTGTGGAATCACAATTATTGATATGAGACAAATTATTACTGGCAAATTTTAAGAGAAAATAGTTTAGGCAAATTTATGTATAGTATTTTTACTTTTTATAAAAAATTCTATACATAAAATATGAAGAATGGTATATGTCAAACTGCAAATATTAATTATATCTAAAACAGACTTATTGGTGAAGAAATTTTGAGGAATCCAGTCTACATTTTTCAATTTAAACAACAAAATGATTTACTCTATGGTAAAAAGTAATTTAAAAAATAACTCAAACAAAATTGCTAAACTTAAGGTTGTTTATTGCTGAAAGCAAAGACTTGAGCTACTTAATTTTAAAATGAAGTCAGCAATTTACTTCAATCTGGAAAACACTTATTTACCTTCCAAAAGCTAGGCATGGAGATGTGCTTGGGAGAGCACTATTAAAATGGTAATTCACACAGTTACTTAAGTCAACATCATGAAAATCCCATTTATGAAAATTTGTTTTGATTTATGAATTTTGACTATCATACTAAAGCTATTTTAGTGCTGATTAAGTTAGGTGATATAAATAAAATATATTTAAAAATAAAATGACACAGTTACATGAGTATAAACATCTATCAAAAGTTATCAAATTGCACATTTAGATCTGCACATATTGCTATATGCAATCATCTCAAAAACATAAAAGCAAACAAAATATGCATAAAAATGACACAAATATTCTCCTTTTGTTTTAAATTTTTAATAGCTTTCTAAGTCTGCTATATTGAATCAATTAAAAACTAAACACGGAAGTATTTCAGTCTGATGGAGTAGTTGTATCAGATGAAATTCTCATGGAAAACAATCATAAATGTGGGGGGGAATAAAACAACAGCAACAAGAACCATGTGAAGGCATCAAAGAGATACAATGACAGCGTTTCCTTGACAAAATGATGTTTCCAAAGCCAAAGTAAAGGTCCTGCAGAGAAAGGAAACCCATTGAATTGAACAATCTAGGCAGAAGTAACCCTCAACGCATTTTCTGACCCTAAATTATGTTTGTGTGAAACTAAATGAGTAATAAAGAAGGGTGTGGAAAGGGTAAATTTTAATTTAGCGAAGTACTGGAGAGGAAAAACAATAAGTTGAGGATTTGTGCAGCAGAAAGGGCCCTGATAAATTTCCAGGTTTACAACTGAAATTCTTTAAGGTCACTGCCTGTAAGTAAGCACCAACCAACAGACCGAACTCAACAGCGTTATGCTGGTTGGGGACAGGGATTCAACCAGGCAGCATGGCCGATGGCGACAGGCTGGGGGTATGGCTTGAGATACCTCAACGTCCTGACGCTGGCTAAGGGGCAGGGCAAAGGGCAGCTTGCCTCCTCCCCAAAAGAACAGCCAATCAAGATGCTGGTAGACAAGCTCCAATGGATTGATGGACCCACCAGCCAATCTCTGAAAGACCAACCCCGTCACCAGCTCCTCCCATTTAACCAATAAAACCGGACCTTTGCCATTTTCTCCTACTTGCCACTTCCCTTCCGCGCTACTCGTTTCCCCTGCTCACTCTGGCAGCGTAGGTGATTTTGGCCGAGAGTCGCATTTTCCATTAAAGGGTTTTGCTCAGCTGTTTCTAAGTCTGGCTTCCTCTTTGAGCACCCGTGCCTGGATTTATACTCGCAGCTTCTGGTTTTACAAACAGGCCCCAGGAAATCTGTCCACTTCCTGTCAGAAGAAAATAATCATCCAGAACCTCCATGATCTTTTGTTACACATTTCTGGTATTCAAGAAAAAAATGAGCAAGAATTACAAGAAATAAAAATCATTGAAAACTAAGAGACTACAAGCTCAGAAAATAGAATAATACCCAAAGACACAAATACTTAAGTCACCAAATATTAAATTTAATTCTAACCAATAAATACCAAAAGATTATGAAATATGGAGAATTTCATCAAAGAATTAGAATCTATGAGAAAAATTCAAATGGAAATCTTAGAATTGGAAAAAGTAGTAAATTCTATTTGTAATTCAATAGGTGAATTTAATCGCATAGTAGGCATTGAAGAAGGAGGAGGTAGTTGCCAGGAAGTTGGTGAATAATAGAAAATAACTAAATTGACCCACAAATAAGGGGGGCAAAGGAAAAGAATTAGAACACAGAAAAGAGCAAAAGAGAACCAGGGAGTATGTGATCAATTTCCAGAAATGAATAAAAGAGTGAAAATGGGTCAGATTCAGTATTTAAAGAAATGGTTGAAGAATTTTCCAAAACTGAATTTTCCAAAACTGATATATATACCAAAAAAAAAAAAAAATCAAGCCAGTTTTGAAATCAGCAAGACCTAGTAGGATAAACACAAAGAAAACCAGTTCTATATACAATTAAACTTCTGAAAACCAAAGTCAAGGCAAAAATTTTTAAAGCCAACAGAGAAAAAAGAAACACGAGGTTCAAATGAATTACAATCAGTGTGTGGCCATTTTTTCAACAGAAACTATGGAATTCAGAACACAATGGGACAGTGCGAACACAATGACTGTCAACTGAGAATTTTTACCTCAGAAAATGGAGATTAAAATCACATTTTCAGACACACAAAAACAGACTTTAATAATAGCAGATTCACATATATTGAGGAAAATTCTTCAGGGATAATAAAAATGATTACATAGCCAAGCATATTAATGAAAGAAAGATTGAAGAAACTGAACTCAGGTAATGTAAATGAATATTTATTATTTGAAATAATAAAATATAAATCTCCATGGAATTTAATATATACGTATAATTAAAGTGTATTGTATATATTTACATGTAGTTCAGCTATATGCAATGTATAATACAGTGTGTAATAGAAATTCTTGAAACATTAGAAAAATGGAAGGAAGAGTTAAATGGAGTAGAAATGTTCGACTCTCCTTACATGAGAAGTGGTAAAAGTAGTAATTTGTACATACTCTTATCTTGTAGTTCTCAGCTAAGGGCAATTTTGCTCACCAGAGGAATTTGGAATGACTTTGTCACATTCAGTGGTGAAAGGCAGGTGTGGTGAGATTTCTACTGGCATTTGATGTGTAAAGGCCAAGGATGCTGCTGAATATCATGCAATGCACAAAATAGCCCCTCACAAAAAAGAATCATTTGGCTCAAAATCAGAGCATGTGTAAGCCTGAGAAATCCTGCTTTGTGTAGCCACTAAAACAATAATAATTGCATGTATAATTAAGAAACTGAAAGAAGTTGTAAATACAATAACAAAGCAATTCATTTATTCAAAAGAAAACTAGAAAAGATTTTTAAAAAGAAACAAATAATGGAAAAGATAAATATAAAAAGGAATAAGATATTAGTATCAAAACTTGATCAGTAATTATATTAAGTGTAAATAGATTATTATAGTTAACATATAGATTGGATTAAAAACCAAAAGCATATCTACAGTCAGACTTCTGTATCTGTGGGTTCCACATCTGTGAATTCAAGCAATCACAAATTGAAAAAATATTTGGGAAAAGACATTTTCCTTGTCATTATTCCCTAAACAATACAGTATAACATAGTAAGTACATTATATTAGATATATAAGTAATCTAGAGTATGTGGGTGATGTATCTAGGTTGTGTGTAAATACTGCAATTTACATAAGAGATTGGAGCATCCACAATTTTTGCAATCCTCTAGCAGTCCTGGAACCAAACCCCTGTGGATGCCAAGGGATGATTATATGTATATACTTCTTCAAACAGACAAACTTTACATACAAAGGCCCAAAATGATTGAAAATAAGAGGAAAAAAAGAGATATGTCATGAAAACATACACCAAAAGAAAGCTGATGTAATGATACTAGTATGAGACAAATTAGGCTTGAAGCAAGGTTTATTGGTAGAGATAAAGTAGTGTATTTTTTAAGGAGAGAAAATGTATAAAAATACCAAATTTGTAAGCACTTAATAAGATGACCTTAAACATTTATAAAACAAAATCAACTAAATTGAAAGGGGAAATAGATAAATCCACATTAATATTTGGAGAATTTAATATAGATCTCTTAATTGGCAGGAAAAAAATAGCCAAAGAATTAGCACATATGTATGAAATTTCAAAGACAAATAGAAAAAAAATGTTCTAATTGACTTTTAGTGCACCTAAAAAGTGAAGAAATGCACAATGTCTTTCAGTCCACATGGAATATCAGCCCAAATACACCATATACTAGATCAGAAAAGTCCAAGGATGGCAATTATTCTAAGTATGCTTTCTGATCACAGTAAAATCAATGCAATCAATAATAGAAATATAATCAGAAAATTCTATATATTTATGGAATTATATCAACAAGCTTATAAATTATCCATGAATCAAAGTCAATAAAAATGGAAATTAGAAAATATTTTAAGTGAATGATAATGAAAATATAGCATTAAAATTTACAGAATGTCACTAAAGCTGTAAGTGAAATCAGTAGACTTGAAAGCTTATATTAGCAAAAGGAAACAAAAGCCAGTGATCCAATTATTTATCACAAAAAGCCAGAAAAAGTTCAATAAATTAACCAGGAGAGACATTTTCAAAGTAAACAATCATGATAAAAGCAGGAAACACCAAAATAAAAAACAAAAATTCACTAAAAATAATCAGTTTAGCCAAAAAATAAAAGGTCCTTTTAAAAGACTAATATAAATAATGGACCACTACCATAGATTTATGATAAAGAAACAAAGAGGAGGTAAGTACAAAATAATAATATTTAAAATGAAAAATTAGTCACCACTATGAATTCAACAGATATTACCAAATAAGATACTATGAACAACTTTATGCCAGTAAAAATATAAATTTAGATTAAATGGCATAAGTTTGAAAGAC
Organism: Aplodontia rufa; assembly: GCA_004027875.1. Taxonomy (NCBI): domain Eukaryota; kingdom Metazoa; phylum Chordata; class Mammalia; order Rodentia; family Aplodontiidae; genus Aplodontia; species Aplodontia rufa. The sequence goes on along the minus strand of PVKS010026215.1, from coordinate 20,462 downwards.
ACAATGTTCTAAAATGGACAAAAGAAATAGAACTTTTGAAAAAATTTTTGAATATTTCATAATTTCAACAAAAATTATAAAATGAAATTTAGGAACTAGTCCATATTAGGATCAAAAATGCCTAAATATCTAGGACTAAATTTTAAAAAGACAGGAAAGATCTCTTGAAACTATTCCCAAAATAAAGAAAACCTGAAAACATCAACAGGTTATACCACGTTCATGGATTGGAAGCTGTTATAAAAACATGTATCCTCTCCCATATTGGTCTATAGATTCAGTGCAATCCCAATCAAAATCTCCGAGGTTGTGCATGTCGTATATCTGGAAAGTGAAAAGATGATTGTAAAATTTCATGGAAATGCAAATCCTGAATAATCAAGACAATTTTATCAAAGAAGAAGAATGAATGAATGAAATTTAGAACTTATATTAACATATTAAGCCTTTTCATAAACCTATATTGATGAAAAACAGTTTGGAATTCATGTATGAAAAGATAAATCAATAAAGTACCAAAAGGACCTTATTTTTGACAAATGTGCCACTGCAATTCAACCATGAAAAGGTGATGTTTTTAGTAAATGATTTTGGATTATCTGAATTCTCACAATTTAAAAATTATCTTGATGGCATATGTACAAAACCCAATTTCAAGAGGAAAGATGAATGAAAAAACCTTCATGATCTTGGTATATACACATATTTCCAACACAAAACACACAAAAGAGAGCTAACCATAAATGAAAATAGTGATAAATTAGACTTACTTAAAATTAAGAATTTTTCATCAAAAGACATTAAGAAAGTGAAAATGCAAGCATCAAATGGAAGGTGATACCTGAAAAACACATAAGCAACAAAGGATTTGTATCAAGAAGATAGCCATGTGCCTGATGATGTTTTGGTCGACAACTGATCCCCCAAAGGATGGGAACCTTATAAGATTATAATGGAGCTGGAAAATCCCTAGCACTCCATGTTGTCACAGAACAACTGTTGTACACATGTTTGTGGTGATGCTGTGTAAACAAACCCACTCTCCAGTTGTATAAAGGTGTGGAACATGCCTACAGTACATAATACTTGATAATGATTGTAAATGACTGCACTGCTGGCTTAGGCATTTACTATACTTTTTATTATTATTTTAAAGTGTACTCTTACTTATGCAAAAGTTTATTGTAAAATAGTGTGCCATATTATGCCTGTCTCATGTTTATTGCATCCCTTGAATTGCATCAAGACACCGTAAGACACCATGTTGAGCAATTTGACTTACACTATCTAGGTTTGTGTAAAATCATTCTATGATGTTCACATGACTACAGATCTCCTACAGATGCATTTCTCAAGGAGAATCCCTGTTGCTCAGTGATACATAAATATGTAAAAGTGCTCCTACGAATCAGTAAGAAAAAGCTTTGACCAATAAATGGGAAAACACTCAGACATGTCACAAAAGAGGATATTTGAATGAGAATTTTAAAAATGCATGAAATCGCTACTCTTCAGGAAAAGCAGACCAACAAATAAAATCTGATAAACCCAGGTATTGATGAAGAGATAGATGGAGCACTCATACTCTTCTGGTGGGAATGTAAATAGGTCCAATTGCTATGCTGTGGGAAATGATTTGGCAACATCAGTTGAAGTTGACCATGTATATACCCCATGATTCAGCATTTCTATTCCTAGATACTCAAAAACAAATACGGTCATTTGTGCAGCGAAGGTTATGAACAACATTTTTCATAGCTGCATAATTCATAAAAGTTAAAAAGTTGAATCACTTAAGTAACCATAAGCAGTAGAAAGGATGAGTGTATTTAGTACTTACTATTACATACAAATGAAAAATAATGGACTATTGTTTTATGTTACAACATGAATGAATACAAAAACATAATGTTAAATAAAAGAATGACACAAAAATTCACACTGTATGTTTCCTTTTATATGAAATTCAAATAAGGCCAAATTAATCTAGGGTAATACAAGACAGAATGGAGGTTATCTTCAGAGTGGGTAGTGTCTGAGATGGGTCACAAAAGAAATTACTTGAATGCTAATAGTGTTTTCACTGTGGGTGGCAAGTACATGGATGTGTTCATTTTATAACAATTCAAGTCAGAAAGCCACAATTCATGCACTTTCAGTCTATACATATTATACATTCATTAAGCCTCCAAAAAAGTGAAATGAACAAACATAGACTTATGTTATGGTTTGGACAAAATGTGTCCCTCAAAATCTCAATATGTGGGGCTGGAGCAGTGGCTCAGCAGTTTCGGTGCTTGCCTGGCAAGCATGAGGACCCAGGTTCAAACCCCAGCACCATGTACACAACTGAGTGTTGGAGCAACTAAGGCCATGTGAAAAAACTAAAATAAAAGTTGTTTCTCTCTTAAAAAAAAAAAAAAAGCTCCAATATGTGAGAAAATGTGAAGTCTGCGGTGAAATGATTGGGTTATAAGAGCCTTAACCCAGTTAGTTACAGTTAACTAGTAACTGTAACTGTATGCTGCTAGGGTGTGCCTGGAGGAGGTGGGTCCTTGGAGGTGTGCCTTTGGGGTTTATATTTTGTGTCTGGCATGGAGTCTCTTTCTCTGCTTCCTAGCAATGCCCTGAGTCACTCCCCTCTGACACACTCTTCCATCATGATGGAATGGAGCCAGCCACCTATGGACTAAGTTCTCAGAAACCATGAGCCCTTAAATAAACTTTCCTCCTAAAATTGTTTTTGTCAGGTCCTTGGGTCAGAGCAACAAAAAAAGCTGACAGAAACAACTTAGCATGGATTACCTGCTCTCTGCATACCAAGCCATGCATCTACAAGTTCTGAGCATGTTCTCCTTCTCTGTGGCTGTGGGATGCACTAGCTCCCTCTTGATCCTGAGTGAAATGAATGTGGGTGAGACTTTGGTTGCATTTGTATTTGCCCTGTTTACCCACCAGCCACTGCAGCCATTGTTCTGACTTCAGTCAGTCTAGAGTTTCTCTCAAGCATTGACTATGATGCTAATCAGTCTCCTCTAAGTGAGACTGGAAATTCAATGAACTATATTATTAATAAAAGACCCTGTTAGGAATAACAGCAGATCAGTGTTTTACCCAGGCTTATGCCTGGAGTCTATTCAGAGGTATGATCACAGGTACATACGCACACACAACTTCTATACTGGGAAGCAGAGCTTCCTGCAGATGCAGAAATGACCCAACTCTGACCGTCAAGAGACAATATATTCATCTCAACAGTACATTTACCAGACATGAGGACAGGATGAAGTCCAGCAATACAACACATTCAACTTACCTCTATTTGGACAATACGCATTTTTCTCAATTTGCAATGTAAAGACTTCAGTGAAGCACGGAGGCAGTTGTTCAGATATTGGTCACATGCAGACTTACTCATTTTAGTGATGCCCAAAATACCCAGCATGATGGGAGCAAAAATTAGACCTTTGAGAACAACAACTCCATCAAGAGCTTAAAGCACATGGGGCTAGAGAAGCAGCTCAGTGTTAGAGCCACTGCCTGGCACGCACAAGAACCGAGGCTCGGTCCCCAGCACCATGTTCACACTAAGTGGAGGAAAAATAAACCCAAACGAAAGAATAAAATTAACCTTGTCTTTCAGAAAACAGCTTAAAGCACTTTCCTCATGTGTCCACACTGGGCAATTTTAATGTCTCATCACTTTCTCCTGAATTGACTGGGGTGACCGGGACCTGGACTCCAATATTCTGAGTGGTTGGGGCAGCTAGGTACCCAAAACTGCTGCTTGGCTTCCCTGGCTGTGTTCAGAGCCCCATCCAGAGACAGTTTGTCTCCATAGTGACACGGAAGCAGGTAGCCATTACTTCGATTTTACATATCTCAGAAATTTGCAAACACATGAATAACCTAGTGACATTTAGTAGCTTGCCTTCCTGGCTCTGAATTCAGGAAGCCCCTGGTCCTTCCATCCTAGGTTGTGGCTGCTCACAGTCAGGTAGTATTCTATGTGATAAATTTGAACTGGTTTGCAGGAAATGCTGTATAAATAAGAAGTAGCACAAGTGTTTCTTTTTAGCTAAATTGAATGGTCAATTACCTCAAGAAGCGAGTGAACCTTTTAAAAATTAAGTACTGAAGACAATTTTCATTTCTCTCTTCTTCAACTTCTCCATCTCTTCTTCCTTCTTTTCTTTCTCCTGCTTCTCTCCCTCCCTCTCCTCTGGATACCTGACAAAGACTGATGCAAACTTACTGGCTGTGATTCAAAAAGCAACTACAAGGTCCCATGTGGCCCTCCTCAAAGGCATGCTGTTCCAGATGATGAAGTAGTGGCTCCAGATGTACAATGTGGGAACAGACTCTCGCAGGACATTCTCTCCAGATGGCAGTAAGTAAGCTGGCCTGAGCAGAACTGGTTAGACAGCCACAAGATGCAGCCTTCTTTTATTTCTCAATTTTATGAAAAATGAACCTTGCCAACATGGAAGATTTACCATTTGTTGAATACTTATAAGATGCAGCTGACTTTCTAATGCTGATTGATTTCCACAGAATTCTTTAAAATTAAATTCTAATATTGTACCCATTGTATCAATGGGAAAATTGGGGTGTAGAGAGGTTAAGTCACTAGCAAGAGGCATGCTTAGGATCTAAAGCATGTTCTCATCTATGCCCTTAACTAGTAAAATAGGAGCTGACCAGATGCCCAGCTTGGCTATTGACCAGACTCAGCACGGGATCTGCCCATTAGCACTGTCTCCATGGCCGAGTCAAATAAAAATGAGTGAGGTCCTTTTCACCCAAACTCTTTAGGGCGTTATTACACAACCAGGCCTTGGCATTCATGGAAAATTATATGATGAAGGTGAGAAAAGGATGTTCCTCAATTAAACATGAGACTGCGTGGCCATGATACCCCAAAGATCCCTCTCCTTGTCTCTTTTCTACCCAGCAACACTGCCCTTATTATAATTTCTAACAAGAGCTATTGTTTTTTTAAGAATTTTTTTATTAGATGATATAGAGTTGCAATTGAGGGGGAAATATTATCAAACATTCAAGAAACAATGTACATATACTTAGTTATCCAGGGCTAATGCCATGTCATGGATGTCCAGCTTGGGTTCCCCATGTTGCTGTTTCCCCAGAAGAACCCCTGAGTTGAATGGATATCTTGTGGAGGTCACAGATCTCCTTCTGAGATGATTCCCCTATATTCCCACCATCCAGTCTCCTAGGTGTTCTTACTAAGCCCTCCCCCCACCCTGTCCCCCTCCCTACACCTCCAAGTATCCTAGGGAGTCATCTTCCTGTTGCGTTAAGAATCATACAATTTGAAGTTATTATTAGCTTAGCTGTCTAACATACTGCTTCCCAATGTATTCTAGCTTCAGCCCTTGAGTCTCTGAGATTGGGATACTTCACTTTGCATAATTCTTTCCATCTCCAACCATTTGATCTCAAAAGCCATAATATAGTCTTCTCTAATGGCTGAGTAGTATTCCATTGTATATGTGTAACAAAGTTTTTGTATCCACTCGTCCAGTGAGGGGCATCTGGGTTGGTTCCATAATCTAGCTATAGTAAATTGAGCTGCTATAAACATTGATGAAGCCACATCGCTATAATACGCTGATTCTAACTCTTTTGGGAAAATACCCAGGAGTGAGATATCTGGATCATAAAGTGGTTCCATCCTTAATTTTCTGAGGATTCTCCACACTGATTCCCATAGTGGCTGAACCAGTTTGCAGTCCCACCAGCAGTGTGACAGTGTTCCTCTTTTCCCACAGCCCCCCAGCATCTGTTGTTATTTGAATTTTTCATTTTTGCCACTCTAACAGGAGTGAGGTGGTATCTCATTGAAGTTTTGATTTGCATTTCCCTTATAGCTAATGATGTAGAGCATTTTCTCATACATTTATGGGCTTTCTGGACTTCCACTGGTGAGAAGTTTCTTTTAAGATCCATAGCCCATTTATTGATTGGATTATTTGTGGTTTTGGTGTTTAGTTTCTTTAGTTCCTTGTATATTCTGGATATTAGCCCTCTGTCTGAGGTGTAGCAGGCAAAGGTTTTCTCCCATTCTGTAGGTTACGAGAGCTATTGTTAAGGTCATCTGTCTTCCTGCCTCTCGCCCCCATTTCTGTTCTGTAAGGCCTGAAAGGTGTAGCAAACACTTGACCCTCACCTTGTTACTTCCCTGCCAAAGCCAACCACTTTGCTTGGCAACACAACTCATGTGTCCTCTCCTACATGTGCTCTTTCTTGTGTGGCCCTCAGTTTTACCTTCCCAGGAGCTTGGCCCACACTTCCCTCTAAAATGTTATTTCAATCTCTGTGGCTTTGCTCATGCAGCCACTCCTCCCTGAAATACTCGCCTCCTCTGACTAATGTTTGGTTGTTTCTGAAGACACAATATAGCTGTCAATTCCTGAAGAAGTTAGTTCCCCCATCTTAGCTTAACTTTCCTTCTCTGACACTCCCACTGAGTTAGTCCACACTTTGTGAAGTTCCCTGCGTAGTTTCAGAGTTATCTGAGCATGTGTTTTTCATTCTCATGGTTTTCTAGCAGAACTAAAATTAAATGGAAGTCTATAGTCAAAGCCATGGAAGCTTCGTGTTATAAAGAGTCTTAGTATCTTTTAGTTCAGCGATGCTCAAACAACACTGACTACCGGACCTGCGTGCAACATCACGAAGCCTGGCGGGGAGGCCTGGTAAACGCATATTTAACAAGTGCTGCTGGGTGGTTCTCACTTTGGGGTAAGTTTTGGACATAGAGATCTAGGGAAAGAATCTCAGGTATTGGAGCTTGAATGCAATAGGAATATAGTGTGGGTGATTATTAAAACAGACACTCTTGGGCTTTCCTCTGAGGTCTCCTTTTGTGAATCACCACAGGGGATCGTCCTGTGCAGGCAGGTGTTGGCACCTGGGTCCACTCCCATCTCTTCCAGCCTCCCCATCCTCTAACCAACAATCATCCAGACCACCACTGACCATTCCGACAGGGGAACACCCTGACCCCTTGTCCTGCTTAAGATCACTACTTAAGTGTTGTTTCTCCCATACTTTCCCAACAAATATGGCAAGATGCATACATGTCTCACCCAGTATTAAGACATAAGCATAGGACTTTTATTTTTATTTTTAAAGATAGAGAGGAACAGTGAGAGAGAGAGAATCAATTTTATTTAGTTTTCACACTGTGTTTTCATTACTCCAATACTTCATTGTGTATGTGGTGCTGGGGTTCAAACCCATGTATTCGCACATGCCAGGCAAGCACCGTAACCACAGAGCCACTGCTCCAGCCTCCGCATAGGACTTTTAAACCCAACTATTTATGATGACATACTAGCAAAAGACTGTGTTCTTACCCATTCTGTAAGAAATATGCATATTATTACTCTCCTCATGTGACAGCTGTGTTTACCAGTCCCTTTAGAGATGAATGGAATCTGCATAACCATCTGAGGACCATCAGTTTGCTTCTCAGAGATTCCAAGTTACACTGGTTGTTCATTAGAAAGCAACAATTTTTTCTATAGATAAGAATTAAAAGAAGTCTATACCCAACTTGGCATAGAGTACGGCAAAATTTATTCAAAAATACGTCCCCAGTCTCACAGACCAGTCAGGGGGAAGTAGTCATTGATAAAAACATGGACACATTTATTTGACTCCTAATGCACATATGCTATATAAGGCTTCAATTTTTCCCATGGATAGCTGGTGTTGAGGGAGATGAGAAAAATGATTCAAAGTACAAATAAATAATTAAACTTAGAACAAAACATAAAAATTGAAAAACATAAAAATCAAAACAAAACATAAAAAAATGAACTTAGAACAAAAACATAAGGGAAGGCACATGCAGCTGGGGTGAAATTCCCTTGACTTCTGCTTCCAGCATTTACTAAAGAGGTATCTTATTCCTCTGAGCCTAACTTTCCTTTTTAAAGGGGACTAATTACATCTATCTTATTATGCGGAGTAAACGAGATATTAAATGAGAGCTGCCTGGACTTTAAACATTGTTTAGTATGCGCTAAACATTTGTTTTAATTGTCAATAGTGCCTTTCCAAGGCCAGGATGAGATGTTCTTGAGCTAGGATTAGTCAGGAATTTCTTTAATTGCTCTGAAAGGACCCAGAACCAGGGAACCTGTCAGAGACCCAAATTTTGGTTGATCTTAGACTTGAATCTTTAGAACTGTGAGCCAAAATAAATTTCTCTCTACTTCTTAAGAAACCTTTGCCAGGTATTCCATTACAGTGATAGAAAACTGAGTGAAACAGCTATCTTTTTTTTAAGCATAGTAGACAAGTCTTATTGTAGAAAGCATAGAAAGTAAAGCATAGAGAAAAGAGCAAACTTCCCCCAGAGTGGGGGAAGGGGACAGAGCCCTAGAACAGCTATCTACATTGGCCCTCAGACCTTGGCTTTGTTTCTATCATTTTCTGTTTTTCTAGGTCCTCTGGGAGAAAGGTCCTGTCTGGTTCTCCATCCTCCCACCAACCCACACATTCCCATCTTTCTAGGTACTAAAGTCTAGACCATAAGGTTGGCTCTTATAATCCATTGTTAGTGGTATATTTTGTCCTCCGGGGACCCCAAGGGTTTCTATATATCTCATGTCATCCCTGAGAAGGAAGCAAACTATTGGACAAAGTGTTCAGAGAGTGTGGAGGAGGCAATGTCCACCAAGCTTCTGTCTGACAGACTTGGGGAAAGGCCTGGCAAAGTCGGCATTCCAGGAGATTGCCAAAACCATCCCTTCTAAACTGGAAACTTTCTGATTGTTATAAGAATTGCATTACTCAGACTACTATTGCAGATTGTTGAGAAGAGTATTGGTAATAACACATATAGAAATCATGGGAAATAAAGCTATGCTGACTTTAAAATAAAATTGGATAATGAAGCAAAATAATTAGAACTAAGGAACAAAGAAACTGTTATTTGTGAAACATCTACAGAAAGACAAGTTTATCTTTCCTGATCTTGCAGAGGTGGAGTTTTGACCCCTTAGCAGTAAATAAGACATATGTGCCTTTCTTATCTTTGTAGAAGTTAGATTTTTAACCTCTTAGCCCATAGATTAAGAAGCACAAATATGTTATAGAACAATTATAGGTCCTAGGATAACTATAATATATCTAGTAAGGTCACTGTGACAAAATAGTTTTAGGTCTGCAGTTTATAGGGTATAAGGGTATAATAGCCTATAACGTAGTCTAGCTAATTAAGTAGCCTCTGGATAAAAATAGGGAGACATAGTTTGGGGAAGTGTCTGATCAAATCAGGTTTAAAGAACTAAGAACAATATTATTCTTTTGGATAATAAAGCTTCTCTGTGCAGTACATGAAACAGTCTATCAGGATTTGACCATGACTTTATGAAAAGGTGGACAGTTTTCTGTCTGGGGCTCTGAAACAGTTTGAACCAAATAGTTACATTTGGTCCTAGCTAATTAGAAACTTTTCCCTTATGCTAAGATAGGGCTTCTAGATTAATGTAGCACAGAAAACTTCAAACGCTTCTCTTATCAAGTGAGGCAATGGTTTGAAGAAGTCTCTGAAGGAAAAAAGGCAACAGTTTATACCAATTAGTTACATATGGTCTATGTGATGGGAAGGTCAAAGACATAAATTGTACTAATGGTTGATATATTAAGTTTACTGGGAAACTGAAAAGAGAATTGTATAATGAAGCAGATAATGAAAGTCTTGCCTTTGCACCTGTATAAAAATGTCCAACAATAAAGAACGAATAGCATTTTGCTCAAGCAGGGAACTGTGTCTGCTTGCAACTTGTCCCGGAGGTTCCAGCCGTTCCTCTGCGCCGACTCCACTTTTCCTTCGGAGACCCGAGTTCAGCTGGGGCTGGCTCCTGGCAAGAGTGGAACATTCCATGGAAGGAGAAAAGTTATTGAATATTTCTGTATTCTAAGAGTATTCTTTTAGGAATGTCCTCCCTATATATTGGGTTGCTTCTTTCTCTTCCTCCCCAAGAACTAGTGTCAAAAGTAAGACCAACATTGTCCCCAACTTGGACACTTTCCCCCAAACTTAAAAAAGGCTGCAAAGTGTGGAGAATCCTCAAAAAACTAGGGATGAACCCACCATATGATCCAGCTATTCCTCTACTGGGTATGTTTCCAGAGGATTTAGAATCAGCACATTACAGTGACACAGCAAAATCTATGTTCATAGCAGCTCAATTTACAATAGCTAAATTATGGAAACAACCCAGGTGCCCCTCACTGGACGAGTGGATCCAAAAACTGTGGTACATATATACCATGGAGTTTTACTCAGCAACTAGAAGCAATGATATTGCAGCCTTAGAAGGTAAATGAATGGCTATGGAAGAAATCATTCTGAGTGAAATCAGCATAACCCAGAGAACCAAGGGTCGAATGTCTCCACTCATCTGTGGAGGCTGGAGCTAAACCCTGACCATTGTGAAAGGTGGTCAAGTCTCATGTATTAAACCCTGATAAGGTGTAGTGACACACAACCTAAGGCATTCATAGAGATGTATTGGGAAGGAGCAGGGGGAGGGATAAGAGTAGATAATAAGGGGGGGCTCTTGGGGGTAAATCTAATTTTCAGAATATAAATATATTATATTGTTTTTTTAAAAAGACTGCAAAAAAAAATCCAGGTGAGGTAGAGGTTAGAAAAGACACAAAGCTCAGAAACTCACCAGCACCTAGAATTAGGCATCTTAAAACCTCAGTCCCTCTGGGTCCCCCTTGGGCTCATCATTCATGGCTTCTTGCTGGAGAGATGATCTCTCTCCTGGGATCCTTCCTGACTCTGACTCTTCACCTGGATTTATAACTCTTGCTTGATTTTGGGGGTCCTCTTCCCACTAACCCTCTGATGTCTAGATACCACCATTGGTCCTTCCAGTTACTTATCAAACCCCAATGATGATTCAGCAAAGGATGTGAAAATCATTGGTTTTGTCATATCTCCTAAGCTGTAACAGCCAGACCAATAGCTTCCCACTAACACATACCCCATTTACATCTGGCTTTGCTCATGATGGAGGAAGATCTAATGCACTTAGAGGGTGAGTCTATAACCCTGTCTCCTGACCCACTTTACTGGGAAATTGCACACTAAAATCTCTACTGAATAATATATATATATATATATATGTGTGTGTGTGTGTGTGTGTGTGTGTGTATACAGCTTTTATTTGATGTCACTGTGAATTACAAATTTAAACATACAATATTTCAATTCTTTTTTCTTTTAAAAAGATTATGTTACTATTGTTTTGATTGATAAGTAGTAATTATATACAATTATATGGTACCTTGTACCCTATAATTATAGGATTTGACATATGTAGACAATATGAAATGATTGAAGCAAGCTGAATTATCCATCACCTCACTAATATATCATATTTTGTGTTGAGACATTTGAAAGTTGATCTTTTAGCTATTTTGAAATACATGATGTATTATTATTGACTATGTACTCTGCTGTGCAAAACCTATTCCTCCTGTCTACATGTAACTTTGTACCCTTTGATCAACAACTCCCCATTCCCTCCCTGGTAATCATCATTCTATTCCTTCCTTCTGTTGAGTTCAACTCTATTAGATTCCACCTATAAAAGAAATCATGTAGTATTTGCCTTTCAGTTCCTGGCTTATTTAATTTAGCATAATATCCTCCATCCATTGTGACAAGTGACAGGATTTTCCCTTTCCAAGGCTGAATATTGTTGCAATATGTACATGTACCACATTTTGTTATTCTTCCAAGCATTGATGGACACTAGGGTTGTCACTGTGTCTTAGCCATTGTGAATAATGCAACAAGGAACCTGGGAGTGCAGCTATCTGTCCCTTGGGCACAACGATTTCAGTTCCTTTGGATGAATACCCCCAGATCCACAGACCATTCTTGAAGAGACAGATCAAGGAAAAGAAAGTTGACCTTTGGCTACTGTGATTTTGCCTCCTTGATGGCACACCCCCCATGATACACACAGCTCTCCAGCAAAAAAGAGCATTCCTTGACTTATCCTGTGCTAATGCCAACCAACTCCTGACTTCAGCTATGAGACCCACTCCATACCTGTTGGCCTGGCATGTAAACATGGTTTCCTTACTCCCCGTGTTCAGAACTGAAGGACTTAAGTTTATGTCGTGTGGGGTCTTCTTCTGCTGAGTTTTGGTTAAGCTTTAAAACAAATCTGAAATTGTGATGAAATCCACATAATATAAAATTTACCATTTTAGCCATTTTAAGTGTATAATTCTTTGACCTTAAGTGCCACTCCCATTATTGAACAACCATCTTCAACATTTATCTCTAGAATACTTTCTTCTTCCCAAAATGAAACTCTACACTCATTAAACAATATCTCCCTTTCGCGCATCTCCCAGCCTCCAGAACCCCCAGAATCACCTTTCTGTCTCCGCAAATTTGATTTCTGTAGTATCTCACGTAAGTAGAACCACACAATATTTGTTCTTTTGATTGGCTTATTTCACTTAGCAAAATATCCTCACGGTATATCCATGTTGTAGCATGTGTCTGACTTTATTTACTTTTTAAGGCTGAATAGTATTCCACTATATGCACATAACACATTTTGTTTACCTATTCATGCATCAATGGACACTTGATTTGCTTCCACCTATTGGCTAATGAATAATACCGCTATTAACATTGTTTTATAAATATCTGCTCAAGACCCTGATTTCAGTTCTTTTAGGTAGAAATGCTGGGTCTTAATGATGGTTTAACTTAAGAACTGGCAAAGTATTTTTCATAGTGGCTGCATGATTTTACATTTCCACCAACAGGGCACAGTGGCTCCAATCTCTTCACATTCTTGACATTGGATGTTCTTTTCTAGAGTTTTGATAGTAGTCATCCTGACACTGGGTGGGAGGTGATATCTCATTGTTGTTCTGTCAGACTTCTTGGCCAGCTCACCTACCACAGGACCCAGTCCCAGGAAACAGCTTGCCATACTGGAGTCCTGGCTGGGCCTCCAGGAAGAGAGGGGATAATTCTTAGAATTCACAATAGGTTCCTGCGATGGTCCTTTGTTGAGTTGAATTCTTTACTAATCTAAGATACAGAACATCTGCCAGTCAGTTATGATAAAGATGGAGTGAGTGAACAAAACAACTTGCTGAACAAGTGTTAGGGTCCTGTGAATTAGCACATCCGCAGTTCTCTGTTGCATATTGAAGAAGTCATCTTTAAGGAGGTTATTGGACTTTAGGGTCTTTTTATGTTACATACGCATCATGCTAATAGAATAATCATAGCTGTGGAATAGAAAGAGTAATTCAATGATAAAGGACTCTGCTAACAGCTAGACTGGGAGATTGGAGGTGGAAGTGGGGAAGGACTGAGAATTAAACAGTTGAAACAGAAACTACAACTTTCAAAATATAAGCCTTACTCATAAAACAGATTTGTTGTGCCAGACCATGCCAGGCAGCAGATGATCTAAGATCCAAGTGTTGAATCATCAGCCCCATTAGGCCCATTTATTTCAAGATAAGACCACAGAGAAATTGATCTAATGGTAACTCCACAGAGTTGGGTGTCCCGAAGATAAGATCACATGCTTTTCCAGGAACACCCTAGTTCACAAAATCTAAATAAATCATTCCAAGACCATCCTAAAACTAACTCCAACCCTCCCAAACCTTATTGAGTACCCTTCCCTAGTCTTCCTTTTGGAAAGGCTCCTGGGTCCCCCATGGTGTATAGCATTAATAAATATCCACAGCATTAATAAGCCTAACTTCTTTGACTATAGGTATGTCCCAGGTGGTCGTATGCTGCAGGGCATAGATGAACATCAAATTGTGTGACACCTAGAGCTAGCTCTACATAATGCCAGGATTCTGGAAATGACCAGCCACTCTTTCTGCCCACCTCCCACTTTTCCCTTACTTTCATCTTCTCCTTCCCCTTTCTCCAATTCCTTAAATACCATACTGCACACCCTAGTACTTATACTTTTAGTTACATAAGCTTCTTATAATACAAATAACTTAACATCAGAAGAAATTTCTCAGGCTGACCCAAGAATAAAGCAATCAAACTACATTAAAATTATATCATTTTCTCCAAGACTCATTAAGGAACTGGGAGAAAATCAGCAGAGTAACGTGTTGTGAAATCCCAGTGTAATGTTTAACCAATTTCTACCTTTGAGTAATACCCCCACCGCTTGTTTCCTTTTTCCTTAAAGACAGCTTACTTAAATTCCTTAAGGTGATATTATATTATATTAACAATATTTTTTAAAAATGCTAGGTGGGCCTGCAGTTACCCCCTGCAGCTCTTTCCCAACTCATGGCCAGGAGAGTGCTGGCCCAAATCCAGGGGAGTTGGCCCACCCCGAAATACTTTCCATCACACTCCCTTCTCTCTAGAATTTGCTTAATGTACTGAGGAGAATGTCACACCCTTTTGAGCAGCCTGAAGGGTGGAGCCTTCCCCCGTTTGCTCATAAATCATCCCCCCCTTACAAACCCCAAAGTTGCTTTGGAAGAAGTTTAGTATCCTTGACCTCACTTTCTCCTTCTAGAGTTGATGCATGTAGAGGAGGCAAACCAGTCCCTTCATGAGAAATTTCATGAACCAAGACAGAGAGAAACTAGGCCTTGCAACATGTCAACTCAGGAGTTACTAAGGGCCCTCCCTACTGGAAATGGGAGGATATTCCAAAGCCAAGGAGAAGAATGCAGCAGGAGCTCAGGAGAAAATACGAAGGGTGCCCTTCTTGGATGCTTTACAGGCTCCTCCCAGGCCTGTGTCTTCCTAGTCCCATAGTCTGTTCTTGGAATCCATGAGTTTGTGTAGTATCCTGTTGTGATATAGGTTTTGCTAAGCCAGCTCCTGTATATTTCTATAACTTGCAATCACACGGAAGGTGTCAGGCTTCTGTAGCTCAATTTCGCGGCCTTGGAGACCTTCTCTTCCTATAAAAGGTGAGCATGTTTCATGCCCGGTTCATAGCATTACCTTCCCTAGGGAAGTTCTCTCTCTTCCCTGAGCCGAGTCCATCTTTCCTGGCTCCTCCTGCCTCTCCTGCCATGCTTCTGCCATGGCCCTTAGCCCTCAAGCCTGGGTCACTAACTAGGCTGACCAAGAGATGTCACTTGGAAGCAATATTACCCCTGCTGTCTTCATTATGACTGTCATGTGTGCTGGGATCAAAAAATTCACACAGCAACAGCCCACTCGGGTTAATAGGGTGCTCTTTTCTTATTTTCTACTAATGGTAGGAATCTTCCTTTCATCTTGTCAATAGCCTACAAGGGGGTTATACTATAAACTTGCCAATTAGTAAGTAGTATCTCAGTCTTTGTGAGTTGGAATAGTATTTTTAGGGTGAGAAGGTCACTTTCGGGCAAGTGCTCAAACTTTTAGGTATCTCCTCCACCTCTTCCTTTTCAAGATGATCTAAGGGTGTGGAGGACATACAGATTCAGGGTGATGGGAAGGAGTGGACTCTGACTTCACCTGTTTGGTTCCCCCAGTGCTGTTTGTCAGGGAGACAGTCCCTGCACCATGCTCATCTCTGCGATTGAAGTTTCTACCTGGTGCATTTGCTGCTAATCTCTGGGCTCCATCTCAGCACCATGGCTTTCCCCATAGCATTGACCCTAACTTGGTCCTAGCTGATGTCCCAAGCTGAGTGGCCTGCTTTGCCCATGGGGTTACAGATCTCTCGGTCCCCGGGAGATCAAACTTCACCAGTTATATCATCAGCTCACTTCTGCTTTTTCAGCAGGCAGTGTGTAAATTTGTAAGTCCCCTTCCAGACCACACTCAGCCAAGGGAAGCTTGGAAATGCTAACTCAGGACCTCTCCTGCCAGATGTGCTTCTCCACCTTTCCACCCCATAGGCAGATTCTGATGCAGAGTCCCAAACGGAAATCAAGGCGGAAATGTCCCTGCTTCTGGAGCTCCTCTCTTATTTTCTCACACTTGTGATCCTTGATTTGGGCCAGGATGGGGAGAAGTCATAATGTACTCTTGGATCACTTGCTCAACTGTCTCTGGTCCTTTTCTCTTCCTCCACATCACTAGCTCAAGAGATACATGCTTCCCTCTCCTTTTATTTCTGAATGAAATTCTGTGTCATTTCCTTCTATTTACCTGGCCAATAAATCTCCAAACCTAGCTGTCTCAAGTAAAGTGTCCGTGGAAGGAGTTGTGTGCTGAATCCTCCAGGTTTCAATCAACACAAAAGATGCAGGACAATGAAAAGTTAGGGATCACCCCAAATGGAAGTACATTGGCTTAACAGCCCCCCTCAATATCATAACTATGAAACATGTTGATTGCCAAGTATGTCCTTGGTGCTTTATGTATTTTATATTTGATAAGTATAATTATATCTTATACTATGCTATATATTATTTTATATATTTTATAGCAGGCTCACCTGGTAGGAATTATTAGCTTCCTTTTGTAGATGAAGAAAGTAGGATCAGGCAAATTAATCTGCAAGAGCACAGGAGCAGGATTCAGACCCAAATAGGTGTGATTCCTCTGTTCTGCTCATCACCACACACCACCTCTGGGTGGCGTCTGGGCTCCTTACCCAGCCCTGGTTGCCACATGGAACATGCTCAACTGACTGAATAAGCAGAGTATGAAAGAAGTAGTGAAGGATTCCTTCAAAAAGAAAAAAAAGTACCCAAAGAATGGTAAAGAAATATTACTTGCTCTGTGACTTTTGATAACAAGTGTTAGAGTATCATGTTTTGCAGCTAAAACTAAAACATTTTCATGTGCAATCTCATCTTTTCATTATAATGATCTAGTGAGAAAGAAGAGAGGGTAAGTGCTATGAAGACCATTTTTACAATGGGGGAAACTGAGGCAGGGTGCATCAAAATGTACAAAGCAACTCCACTGGTAAGTAGTCTTCTAACTTCCCTATATATGACCCATAGTAATTATTGCTATAAAATGATTTATGAGATTTGTATGTACTAAAAATATGGTAATAACCCAATTTTAGGGAGAATGCTTATTCAGAATACCCAACTATTCTGAACACAGATGAGAAAGAGAATTGAGGCAGAATAAATAATGAAAAAATCTTCAGGTCAAAATAGATGCACAATAAAACCTTTAGAAATCATGTGGCTCTTAATAGCAGATTCTCGGTTCTCATTTAAAGCCTCTTTTCTCTCTCTTTTAAAGTCATTCATTATTTGTTTGGTTTTTAGCTCACAGCATATCAAAAATAGCAAATGAGAGCAGAGAGGCATGCAAACTCTCTACCAGAAGACATCAAGGGAGGAGGAGACAGAGAGACCAAGAACTGTGAGAGAATCCCAGTCTAGAGTCATTCTGTGAAGAGTAACCACCAAATACATTTAAATGAACTCTGGTGTGTACTACCTTACACGTTTTAGAGGACATAGCAAAAGCAAGTTCCTTAGAAATTCCAATCTTGCTATTTTAACCTTTAATGACTGTATTAATCTCTTATTATTATAACAAATTACAACAGTGTTTTAAAACAGCATGGACGTATTATCTTACAATTTTGAAGTTCAGAAAGCCCAAATGGGTCTTGCAGGCTAAAATCAAGGTGCCGGCAGAGCTGTGTTCTTCCTGGAGGCTCCAGGAGAGAAACCATTCCCTGGTTTTCTCAGCCTTCAGAGGCTGCATGCATTTCTTGGTCCAAGACCCCTTTCTCTTATTGGTGCAACTTCATATTTCCATGGTTACATATATTCTTTTTTTTTTTTTAAGAGAGGAGGACCTTGAGAGAGAGAGAGAGAATCAACTTTTATTGAGTTTTTCACATGGCTTTCGCTGCTCTGACACTTAGTTGTGTACGTGGAGCTGAGGTTCGAACCTGTGTACTTCCACATGCCGGGTGCTGAGCCACCGCTCCATCCCCCATACTCTTACATTCACCCTTCTGCCTCTCCTTTTTAAGGACCTTTGTGATTGACTGACTCAGAGTGACTCCTTATCTCAAGATACAGTAATTAATCTAAATACCAGCAAAATCTCTTTTACCATGTAAGATTACATGTTAGCAGCTCTCAGGATCAGGGCATTAACATCTTTAGGGAGTCATTATGCAAATTACCACACGGAACAATAACTCTCTAGCCAATTCTAAATGAATGTCACCATTTCATTGTATGAAAGCATTCCTTCTGTGGCCAGAAAACTGGAGACAACCCACCCTATTGAGTGTCTAACTGTTCTTTCTCTGGATGGCAAAGATGGAGTATTCAGCGGATTTTGTCAAAGACAAAAATAGAAGCACAAACTTACACATAAAAACTGGCTCAGATCTATAAAGTAAACTGAGAGTAGTGGCATGCACTGTAATCCCAGCATCTTAGGAGGCTGATTCAGGAGGATCACACGTTCAAAGCCAGCCTCAGCAACCTAGTGAGGCCCTAAGCAACTTAGCATAACCCTGTCTCAGAATAAAACATAAAAAGGACTAAGGACTGGGGATGTGGCTCAGTGGTTAAGTGCCCCAGGTTCAATCCCCAGTACCAAAAAAAAAAATCTATAAAGCAAATACACAGAGGAATATTGATTTTATTGCCACAAACTAAAAAGAAGAAATGAAAGTCAAAGTCAGTATGTGGTTCCTGACTTGAAGAATAAAAACCAGCACTTGGGCTGGAGTTTCCCATATGTTGGCTCATGTCAACAGCTGAACTTAGGGATGTCACAATGTTCCCTCTAATGACCTTGCTCAACAGTAAGAGCCATA
Source organism: Aplodontia rufa (assembly GCA_004027875.1). Taxonomy (NCBI): domain Eukaryota; kingdom Metazoa; phylum Chordata; class Mammalia; order Rodentia; family Aplodontiidae; genus Aplodontia; species Aplodontia rufa. The sequence continues at coordinate 1,680 of PVKS010026215.1, read as the reverse complement.
CCACCATGCTAATACTGTGTTCCAAGAGTTTTACACAATGTCTCAATCTAAGTGGCTAAATTTAAAGAGAACTTCAGTTTGTGGAAGTTTCATATATGTATGGCATACAGAATAAGAAAATCAGAAAAATAAGGTCTTCTAGGCCTTGGGTTCTTGACTGGGACCCTTGAACCACTTGAAGGTAAATAAATAGGTTTGGAGGGTCCATGATTTTTTAAATTCATGTGTTTCACACATAACATTTAGTGTGCTTGTATTGTGTGCATTTCTTCCAAAGGAATACACCTAGCTTTCATCATATTGTCACAGGGGTCTGTGACTCTAATAGGAGATATTTTATATAAGGTGATCAATCATGAACAGATAAAAAGTCCCAATGTCATTATTATCTTGTATAAGAATGTACTAATAGTCATTGTGAAAACCAACCTATGTGCAGCCAGCCCAGCCTCAGCAACCACTTGAAGGACACCATGATGTCAGTTCAGGTCTCTGCCCTACAGGAACAGTGGCTTTGTTAGTTTCCCAAGGAAAGGCTGTGCATGCAGGTGTCACTGTGACCATATGGATGAATAATGATAAATGCAAAAGCAATTTAACCATTTTCAAATAAATCAATTTGCCAGGTGACACAGCAATTCAACAAAGAAGGCAGAAATCTGTGGAAATTTTCTTAACATTCAATCCTACAACAGTACCTGACTGCAAGTGATCCATAAATATGCATTGAATGCATGAATTGATAAAGAGTTCTCTAGTCCTCTATGAAGTCTGTGGATCCAATTAAATTAACCTGACATTTTAGCTCATTTTACCATTAGTAAGAAAATGTATTTCATTTTATTTAAAGGCCATATATTGGCATTGAACACAAAATTATAACTTTTATTAATAGTTATTGTAGTGCCTTCTAAAAGCTATTTAGTGAGACATTTTTACCTTCATTAACGTACTATTTCTTTGTATTTATATGAAAAAATTCACATAACAATGAAAAAGAGGAGGAAAAGCCACTACATGATTATTTCCACTCATAGCTATATCATTTAGAACCTGTGACTCCATAGAAACAAAATATCTAAGTTTTACAGCTAACAATGACAGGATGAAAGTTCTCTGCTGTTGTTGATTGAGAATGGGCTGTTTCCTCCCCGCCCCATACACACACAGCAGAATTCAAGCATGCCTCTCACAGGTGCTGTGTGCTGATTGGGTGCTCTTTGGTGTGCCCTGTGGAAACCTGGCATGCATCACTTCTATATGGATATCTTCAGGCAGGTTCACCAAACAGCGGCCTTTCAGTCCCCAAGTCTGTTCTGAAGTCTAAGCAATTTCTCACATCAAAGAGTTGAAGGAAAGCTTCTGAATCTGGAATTAAGATTCCTTACACCAAGGCCTGCAGCCATGAGAGTTTCCTCACCGTACAAGAGAGAAGCCTCCCCAGTTCTTTTTCTTTTTTTTTTAATTTTTTATTTTTGAACAACCATACAAGTTTTTAACAAAATAATATAAAATGTGTATATATTCTGGATATTGCAATTACCCCCAGGAGTGCCCCCGCCAATTACCCTCCCTTATCCCACCCTTCCCCTTCCCACTATATCTCTAAAAAAAAGTATTAGGTTGTAAAACATTACATCTTATCTGGATTTAACACATGCTAATAGGCCAACTTTCTCA
>PVKS010026214.1:0-28908 GCA_004027875.1 Aplodontia rufa | reverse complement strand
TTCAGGTGCTACCACAGAAGTAGAAGAAGCAAAGTTTGGGATGATGCAGGATTGGGATTGACAGGGCAGGCTGAAAGGGCATCAAGGAGGTGACCATGGGTTAGTGGTAGCTTTGTGAGCTGCCCATGGATCACTGCTGCTGGCAAGTCCAAGGTGAGTGTGGCTACTTTCTATTCACTAGTGAGTTTTATCAAAAGCTACTTATTGCATGTGGTTGTTGAGAGAATCAGATAAGGTAATGGAAAGAAAGAGTCCTGAACCTATAGTCATCATACATTATTATTATCAAGCAAAAAAAAGATGGTGTGTATTTCACACCTGAGTGATCTAAATATAGTGATTTCCATTACAAGTAAAATGCTTTGCATATAGACTCCCTAGGCAATCTGAAGGCTACAGAAATATTGAAGTTTGCTATATCAAACAATGCTTGGAATAATTGAACTGAAGCACTTTTATGGAAAGGTAACTTGTTTTGGAATAATTCATCAAAGGTTGATACAAACCCCAAAAGAAAACATACAGAGCAAATTTTTTATAATCAGTCTTAAAATATATATCCTATGTCTAAAATATGGATAATAGCTGTTTATTAGTATGCACACTATTGTTTTTTAAAGAGAGAGGGACAGTGAGAGAGTCAGAGAAAGAGAGAAACAACTTTATTTAGTTTTTCACATGGCCTTAGTTGCTCCAACACTAAGTTGTGTAGGTGGTCCTGGGGTTTGAACCCAGGTCCCTGTGCTTGCCAGGCAAGCACCTAAACCGCTGAGCCACTGATCCAGCCCTATATGCACACTATTTTTATAACCTTGTAAATGATTTATTAGACCTTCCCATATATTTTGTGACACCATAATGAATGGGTACCTAATTAATTGAAATGGTAATATGAATACTTCTAGTTTTATTTTCTAATCTGAGTTTTATGTCCTGATTATTAAAAGGTTTTAAAACTGTATATAAATTAATTAGTGACTATAAAAATAAGTCAAAAACAAAGTTGAATAAATCCTAAGAATGACAAGGATTATATGAATCTGCTTTCATCTGTGCTATTTTACTACATCCTAATGTGACTGAGTTTTATTGTTTTGTTTATTTGTTGTAGATCTTTCTTTTTAAACCAGTTTATCTTTCAATTAGACTCATTTAAAAAAACTTTTTTTTCTTTTTCAGTGTCAGGATTTGAACCCAGGTCCTCCACACATGTAAGGCATGCACTCTACCCCTGAGCTGTATCCTTACCCCTCAACTTTATTTTGGACTGGAGCTAATAGAAAATACATTATTTTTCAATGTATTTAATTGATATTCAAAATGTATTGTGACCTCAGTATGCAAAATGAATTGCTTAAGATTAATATTGTATTGGAGGAAATAATTTGGATATTTGTATTATGGTAGTTTTAAATTTGAATATTTTAAAAGATAGAATAAAATTAAAACAAATAAAAATGTAATGAATAAATCATAGCACATTATTGTATAGGTACTAACAAGCTGATTCTAAAAATTATATGTAACAACTATAAAATATGTATAATAACACAATTCCATTAATTAATGATATTAAATAATTTCACTAATTAATATATTCCTAATGAAGAGAGGAAAATGGAGATGGAGATTCAGTGGGTCTCCATCATGCACAGCAGTTCCCAATTTTTACCAACAATATAACACACTTACAAGTCAATTTCTGCCTCTCCATCTAAATCAACTTATATGGAAAGGCCAATGACCCAGAATAGCTTACATGATTCTGAAGAACAAAGTGAGGGGACCGAAACCAGCAAACTTTGAAATTTACTGTAAAGAAATAATAATCAAAATAGCATGATATTGGTAGAAAGGTAGACAGACAGATCCATGGATCAGAATAGACAGTATGGAAATAGAGCCACACAAATATAATCAAGTAATCTTGGACAAAGAAAATCATAGAAGATTTAATGGAAAAAAATAATATTTTCAACTAGTTATGCTAAACAACAGCACATCCATATCCCAGAAAATGAATTTAAACATAGACTCTAAACCTTTCACAAATATTGAATCAAATGAATCATCAATTTAAAAGCAGTCATACTCCTTGGAATTTACCTAATGGAATTGAAAGAAAATTCATCCTTATGCAAAAAACCTGTATATGAAAAATTATAGTAGCTTTGCCAAAACTTGAGAGTAATCAGTAACCTGCTGAATAGCCTTCAGCAGGTGAATAGTAAAATAATAAACTGTTGTATAGCCTTAAAATGAATTACTGGTCAGAAGTAAATAAAAGTGAGCTATTAAAAGACATGGAGAAATCATAAAACACTCATTGCTAATTGGAACAAGCTCATTGGAAAAGGCTACATGCTGTATGGCACCAACTACATAACGGACTGGAGAGGCAAAAAACATGGAAAGTGAAAATTTCCAGTTTCTGTGGGCACCAGGGGCAGGAGCAGAGAAGAACAGAGTTATTAATAGGCAAAACACAGAGCACTTTTGGAGTAGAGAAACTATTTTGCATAATTCTTGATGACGGATTTACATCATACATTTGTCAAAATCCATGAATGTAGAACACAAGAAGTGAACTTTAACTCCAGATTTAGATTAATAATTAACTATTAGTATTGCCTCATCAATTGAACCAAGTATATCCCACTAATGTACTATGTTAAAGAAACTGTATAAAAGGATTAATCCACTTGATGGATCAGTAATTTGAAAGAAGTATTTTACTTAGTGGCACTGTAGGCAGGGGGAGCATGGTTGAATGAAAGAGGTTACTAGGGGTGGCCCTTGGGGATTAGGTCTTGGTCCCCTGGCTCCTCTTCTTTCCCTTCTTTCTAACCTGCCACATTCTTTGGCTATAGGTTCTTTCTGTCCTTGAGCCCAGAACAATGGAGTCAGTTCTGGGCCCAACCACCAAACCTTTGAAATCATGATCCCCAAATAAACTTTCTTGTCTAAGTTATTCTTGTTATGTATTTTGGTCACAGTGATGAAAAACTGATCAACACACTGTGCTTTCTAATCTTTTGGTTGAACATTCCAGATTCAAACCATAATAATATCTAAGGGAAAATGGGACTAAATTTCCATTGAATAAAAAAGCCTTTGTTAATAATAATTGGATCTTATTAAATTTATTTTTACACTGGTTCATACTGCCAATTCAAAATGAGGTTCTGAAATTCCAGCTCTACTTGCACCATTCTGAACAAAACTTTCTGGAATGTTGTTAATAGCATATTCTGTTGTCAGAATTCTTCTTGATTATTTGTATGGAGAAAGGAAAGAAATGGTTAATGAGTCTCAAGAATCTTTGTCCTAAAAAGGACAAAGAAAGCACCACATTTTTGTTTTAGGTGACTCTTTAATAATATGTTTACCATGATGTTTATTTTTCCAGTAATTACATAGAATATGTATCAATAAGAATATTAACTTTCCTTTAAAATTCTACAAATGAGGGGCTGGAGCTGTGGCTCAGTGGTTACAATGCTTGCCTGGCATGCACAAGTACACAGGTTCAAACCCCAGCACCCACGTGCACAACTAAGTGTCAGAGCAACGAAAGTCCATTAAAAACTAAATAAAAAAATTCTCTCTGTCCCTTTCTCTCTCACTGTCCTTCTCTCCTAAAAATAAATAAAATAAAATAAAATTCTACAAATGAATGATTGTAAAGCTATACCCCAAAACATGATCAGATTGAGCTTTTTGTATAATTACAACTATATGGGACTAATTGGTAAGTTTCAAAAATATATACAATTTACATTGTTATGATTTATATAAATAGAAAGGTATTTTTAGCATGGCATAAAATTTAGTCTTAGGAATATACTCACATATATCTTAAATGTTTTAAGACGTATAAGTCATTGACATTTAAAAACATTAATTACATTTAAAGTTGTATTTACAAATGCTATTGTTGGGGCTGGAGTGGTGGCTCAGGGGTATTGGCTCTTGCCTGGCTTGTGCAAGGACATGGGTTTGAATCCTAGCACCAGGTACACCATGAAGTATTGGAGCAATGAAAGCCACTTGAAAAATTTAAATGAAATTGATTATCTCTCTCTCTCTTACTGTCCCTCTCTCCTTAAAAATTTTTTAAAAAATGCTATTGTTCATTTCTTTTTTAAGAGAGAAATGAAGAGAGAGAGAGAGAGAGAGAGAGAGAGAAATTAATTTTATTTAGTTTTTCATCTGGTTTTCCTTGCTCAGACACTTCATTGTGTATGTGGTGCTGGGGTTCGAACTGCATCCTCTGGCATGCCAGGCAATTGCTGTAAATGCGGATCCACCACTCCAGCCCTCTATTGTTCATTCTTAAGCAGATTTAATGTTAAGAGTTTCTAGAAGTTTGTTCAAGGTTAGATTTGTGGTGCAAAAAACTGCATTTAATCATTATTCTAATTATTTCAACAGTGACTAATTGCTTTATGATAGTAGTACTTTCAAGCATCTCTTCCAATTATCAGAGTACATATTACTACATCGTGTGTATGTGTGTGTGTGTGTGTGTATGTATTTTGTAGCTTCCTTGGAAGAGTTTAAGTCATTTGTGAATATTTTTCTATACATGAATACCAGCACTATTCCGTGAATCAAGTAAAGGTTTGAGACTCAAAGAACTCAACTCCTGAGCAATTTCAAAAGCAGTTACTTTTCATCAACCCATACCAAAACTACATTAAGCACTCATGAAATGCCAGCCATTGTAAGCACACCATCAACTATGTTAAGAAACTTACCTCTAAGGACCATTAGTGCAGAGCACAATCTTAAGTTTACTGAATTCCAAACCCTTGTTCTCATTGTCCACAGTCCTTGGAATCTCTCCCCACACACATATTTTCCATTGAATATATACATGAAGTATATCTCATTATTTATCTTCTTCACAACTGTATGTGAGGAGAGAATTCTGTACATTTTTTAGGGGGATAAATAAAGGTACAATGCAATTCAACTATGTCTCAGATTGCCATGAAAGACTCCTAAGGCAGAAGAAACACTACAATAAATAATGTCCCAGTAACCCAAAGGTTTTTTTTTTGTTTTGTTTTGTTTTGTTTGTTTGTTTAAAGAAAGAGGGGACAATGAGAGAAAGAGAAAGAGAGAAGCAAATTTTATTTAGTTTTTCATATGACTTTCATTCCTCAGACACTACGTTGTGTATGTGGTACTGGAGTTCGAATTCAAGTACTCTCGGACGCCAGGCGCCAGGCAAGCACCCTAACCACCAAGCCACTGCTCCAGCCGTAACCTGAAGATCTTGTTCACAGGAGAAATATGTGTCAGAAGAGACCACAAATGAGCTGTGGACCAGGACTTACAAAGTGAGGCATTGGGTCCTGCACTATCCCACAAGTCAGCAGAAGGGACTTTTCTTGGGAATACACTGGCCTCAATTATGAAAAGAGGGCATAGATAAGGAACTCTCAGGCATCAACCAACTCTATATTTCCATGATTCTAGAACTTGAGAAATATATGCAAAAATATATTTATTGAGAAATGCTATATAAGCATTAGGGAACTTTCTTGAAATGAACTTTTTTTTTTAACCTAACTTTTACTTGGAGAGGAAGAGAGCTTTTTTTACATAAATTTGTCAGTTGAAGAGTTGGCTTTTCAATACTGTGGAACATATGAACACTCCCGCATTTTTAGTGATAATGAAATTTGAATTCAGCGAAATTACTTTTTTATTTACATAACTATTTCCATGTTAATAATTTAAATGGATTGTAGTAAAAATTAAGGACTTCAAATATTACTCTTGTGTGCTCACACTATTTCAAACTATAGTAAGCATATTTTAAAAATTAAAATTAATGAAGTTAATGGGGAGAGGATTTATAACAGCATGTCAGGAAAAAGTATATGTGATTTTTAAGCCAAAAGTTGCACACATGTATACATACACACACACATATATCAGAACCAATGTAACCAGTATAACCAATGTAATTTTGTTTTTTATTTTAGAATATAATTTTATTAGGGTGTCATTAATTTCCAGTTAGTTACTTTTTTGTCTATAAATTGATGGAAACCAGCATTTGTACAAAAGGGGATTGCGGCTTCTAATCAGGATAAAATTTTCAAGCTGGAATGTAAATCATTGAGTAAATATATAAATATTTTTCAGTTTTGTTTTCCCTTAACCAGCTACTTTGATATCTTCTTGTTTCAATGTGGCTGTTAAATTCAATTTACAAATTCAATTTAAAGACACAAAATAAGAACACTATAGGAAATATATATTGTTTTGTCATAGATGTTTATCTCACACTATAATATTTTTACCCAGTGGGAATGACATCATATACTGATTATATGTTAAATATCAGAGGAATAAGGATGAATAATTATTAATCAACCTGAACCTATCTTATTGTCTTTTATTTAAATATCTCCTTATTTGGTGCACATTTAGTTTTCAAATCTGTGATTCCCCAACTACTGAGTACAGACTTGCTTCAGTATCCTAAATGCACTATAATTCCCACCCTTCCCCAGAGTGTTTTGAAACTAGGAACTTGCTCTACACATTAACAAAGGAATAATAAGGATCTATTTTGTTGGTGTCGTTTTAAGAAATAAATTTTGAATAAATGCGATAAGGTCATTTAATATCATAATAGGAAAGGTGAACCAAAATGTTAAGCAGAATATTTTCTTTTCAAATATTTCATGACACAAATTGAAGTAATAATTTTTGAGCAGATTATGCCATACAGAAGTGTGATTAACATGACACCCTACTTAAACTTTGTCTTATTAACTGTTCTGAACACAGGTCTGCTATAGCGCTTACCTTGCTCAGATGCTGCTCTGTCCAATAACTAACCCCTTGTGTTCAGGGCCTTCCTATTCAGGTTCATTTGCTTTCGCAACTGATAACTCCAATAGCGCGCCTCCATGGCAGTCAACTAAACTCTTTATTTTTTTCAAAGAGAGAAGAATAGTGAGAGAGAGAGAGAGAGAGAGAGAGAAAGAGAGAATCAATTCTTATTGAGTTTTTCACATAGCTTCAGTTGCTTAGTTGCGTATGTGGGTACTGGGTTTGAACCCTGTACTTGCACATGCCAGGCAAGTGCTGTAACCATGGAGCCACTGCTTCAGCCCCAGACTGGACTCTTTATATTCTTTATTTCACCCCACACAAATAGATGGGCGCTGCCCATTGTTCATTATTGTCCTTAAATTTTTCTACAGTGTTCTCAGTCCCACCTGCTCTGCAAATAAGTATATTTCTGTCCTTTCACCATTACCATTGTGTTCCCCCCATAGGAATCTGTTTGGACCATACTGACCCCCATTACTTTCTGTTTTTCCTTTACAAGATACTTTTTAAAAAATTTGGTGTGTGAGCTTGGAACCATTTAATTCTATCTATTTTGTTTTATCCTATTATCTTAGGAATACAATTTTAAGACTTATATACAATTGTGATTGTATGTGCAAGTGTTTCTGTATGTTATGACAACTAATCTTGTCTATCCACCTGAATGGGAAGATCCCTGTGGACAGCTATTATAATCTTATATTTGTTAAACTAAAGGGAATAAAAATAAAACGACCAGTCTTAGAATCTATAATGATTCCATTTATTATTCAAATGAACCTGCACAAAGCATTTTGGTGACATAAGTTATCAGTCTGTAAAGAGGAGGAAGACTATTAGCCTAGAGGGAAAACAGGAAACAGCCTGTATAAACTTATGAAGGCATGAATGGAGCTTGTACTTTGTATAGGAAATAATAATTCCTTAGGAATACAAAGGTGTGTGTTTTTGTATGTGAGTGTGTGTGTGCATATGCACACACACGTGTGTGATCTTTTCATTACTGTAACAAATACCTGAGAATAATCAGCTTAAAAAGAAGTACATTTAGCTTTGGCTTAGTTTTTGAGATTTCAGTTCCATTCCTTTGAGCCTGTGGTAGTGTAGTACATCATGACAGGTGCATGTGGTGAAGGCCAATTCACTTCATGGTAGGGTCTGAAGGAGAGAGAGTCAAGAGATGGAATCCTTTTAAGAGAATGCAACCCAAACCTGAAAACCTTACTCCACTGACTCCCATTTCTTTTCTTTTCTTTTTTTTTTTTAGAAGGACAGTGAGAGAGAGAGAGAGAGAGAGAGAGAGAATTTTTATCGAGTTCTTCACATGGCTTTTGTTGCTCCGACACTTACTTGTGTATGTGGGTGCTGGGGTTTAAACCTGTGCACTCGTGCATTCCAGGCAAGTGCCCTAACCACGGAGCAACTGCGCCAGCCCAACTCCCATCTCTTAAACAGGTTCCTTATTCCAATAGTGCTAAGCTCCGGACTAAGCCCTTGCGGGTAATTACCATCCCAACTACAGCTGTGTGTGTGTGTGTGTGTGTGTGTGTGTGTGCGCGCGCGCGTACCCACCGTGCAGTGTTATCTTTGGTAAGTGGCATGAATGAATAACTATATAGCTTGGTTTCTCAGTACGTACTCTTTAGACCCCTTGAACCAGAATCGTCATTGTTACTTGGGAGATTATGAGAAATGCAGAACCTTTGGCCACACCCAAGACATACTGAATCAGAATTCTCATTTTAAACAAGATCTTCCACTACTGTGCTGCCCTTAATGAGGTGATTCATAAGAACATTAAAGTCTGAAAAGCTTTGATCTATGGTGACTATAGTGTAATGTCTGATGTAGGTCATATGGTACTTGCTATAGTTAAGCCCAGAAATGTAAATTTGTGCAGAGCATAAAGACATGCATTTGCTGTATTAAGCAGTTTAATAAAGCCAGTGACCTGGGGCAGGAGCAGTGGCTCAGCGTTTACAGTGCTTCCCTGGCATGCACGTGGACGGGGGGTTTGAACCCCAGTACCACATACACAAGGAAGTGTTGGAGCAATGAAAGCCACATGAAAACCTAAGTAAAATTGATTCTCTCTTTCTCTATCTCTCACTGTCCCTCTCTCTCTAAAAATAAATAAAAATAAAGCCAACAACCCAGAAAAACTCATAAAACCACACAATCTGACAGCGTATGTTCAGGAAGTTTCACTGCTTTCCCAGAGCTCAGAAATGCAACCTAATGGCTGTTACACAAGGTGAGTTTCAAGATCATATCTGTGTTGTACAAAACTAAAGGCAAGCAGTTTGAAGGAAGAAAAACAAGCAGACCAAGTATTTGGAGGTTAGTTCTAGAATCTGGAAAGGAGAAGTATAATTTTTGAACATAAATTTTTACATTAGTATGTAAAATCCGGATTTTAGGTCTTAATGCAAGTGCTGAAAATTCAAATAATGATTGAGGCTCAAAAATAGATAACCACAAAACGGAAGCCTGCATATTTAATCTAATCCATTTCTTGCTTCCAGGCTTGAATAGAATTGTTTTTCCTTGACTCACCAGGACTCTTCTTCATGGGTTTTTGTACTACTCTGGAGATTTGCAGCTTTAACCGGTATCAAATTCTCTGCAGCCGTCACAGCCATGGATTCTACTGCAAGAGCTTCATCCTGCCACCAGCTGCTCCTTTTTAGTTCTACGCAACTCTGTGTTCCATTTCCTTTTCAAGCTTGCTGGGTAAAGAAACTGCCTTACCCATTGTCAAGCTTTGCTTACTGTCCTGACGATGAAACCGCCTTTTTATTTTCTCCAGAAAGTTTCTAAACATTTTTCCTTTTCCTTATGAAAATATTGTGATATTTTTCAATCTATTCCTTTGAAGCTACCCAGATGGATTAAAAAAGCGTTTAAAATTAAGGTATAAAGTAACTCCTGAAAGTAGCATTTGAAACATTCTTTCCTCTGGCAATTTTACAGCACGATACCTGCAGTTGTTGCTTACATTGTCCATCTTACATTCTTTTGCCCTATAAAATCAAATTTGGAAATAATGTTTGGTGTTCACTCGAGTTCTTAAGTGATTAGTACTTAAGTACTTAGATAAATATTCACTTATTTAACACCTGATAATAGGATTGATAAATACAATTGCTATCTCCATGTGGGCATGCAGCTGAAATCCCAGGGACACTTTATAACTGTTTCAACAACAAATAGAGATTTGGGAAGCCAACATTTGCTCGGTGTCTTAAGACATCATATCTCATGGTACCCACAGGATGCTTAGAGCAGAACTGTGGTCTGGCTCTTTCCACACCATTCTGCACCAACCCGGCTGCTTCTTTGTTTCTCCTTTCTCCTAATGACATTACTATCCACCTCGTAAAGCAAACCAAAACACACAAATGCTTATCCATCCATCCCTCTCCCTCCCAAATCCTTCCCAACTCTCTGTCTCAGTAACATTTACTCATCATTTTAAACAAAATTATTTAAATTTATTTTATTATGCTAACCTTTTCTATGGGAAGTTTATCATAAATGACAAAGAGGAGAAATTTTATAGTAGGCTTTATTTTTAGAAAGTTGCTTCATATTAAATGGTAAATGAAAAGATGGGGAAAAAAAGAGATGCTCTAGATTTTTCCACAAAGGTCTGAGTAAACAAATGGCAGCCACATGCTACTTCATGGAGTATCCTTAATGATAATGAGATGTATCCTTCTGAGGACTTCTGCTTCTTCAAATGGCAACACTTTCAAGTTCTCAGGGCAAAGTAGTGAAAGCTCAGTCTGTCTCATTAAACAAGAATTTGTGATTTCAGTGCAGAACAATATCAAGCACTGAAAATTGAATTTATTGAAAAGAAAAAGCAAACTTCTGTTAATCTTAACCTACAGACTATACTAAGTAGAAGATCATGCTTCTCCTTAGAGTTGTTTCCTAAATTACAGTGGAGTAGAAGAAAATGATCTGCAAATAAGAAAGGCATTGTGCATCTTATTTACAGTTTCAGGTCAGTTTCGCCATGATGCATCTTTCATCATGTGTCAGGCTGTCAGCATGTGAAAGGTCTCCAGAGAGTAAAGAATATTTTGCTAGAAATAATCTCTTCCAATTTTCTCCTCAAATAATGGCTTGAGTCAAAATAATACTTACTAGGTCATTGCTAAACAATGTTTCTGATCTGTTTGGCATGCTACTCTGAATTACATCAAACCAACTTTTGATCACAGTTTATAAAATTCCTGATATGTCTAATGTAATGAATTTCTCCCTGTGAGCACTTAAATGTGGTAATTAATGATATCTTCTATCAATTTATTTTGAATTTTTTATTTGCTAAAAATATTTTTCTACACCTTAAAATTGTTCTACAACTCACTAGTTACTATGATCTGTTACTAATTTCCTTACTAGTGAAATAATGGTGATATCATAGTACCTATATGACAGGATTAATTTGAGGATAAAATGAGTTAGTGAGTGTAAGGTCTTATAACAGTATTATTCTTAAAAACCTGGGGTTTAAATAAATTTGTTTCTTTCAGTAGACTGAAGATGCTAACTTGAGGAGAATTATTTAAATTGCTTACATACTTGTACTTACATAATGCAAGAAAATATTTGTGTGCTAAACAATAACCATAATTTAATTCATTAAAGTGCTTATTTATGCAAAGATCCTAGGATTCTAAAATGTATTCAATTTTTCTGATTTGCTTTTTTATTTATAGAGTTTATTTTCTCTATCTTCATATACTGCTTTGTATTTTTTAATACTGTACCTTTGAAATTTATATCCTAAAAATGGTCTTTTAAGCAATCAAGTCCAACAATGTATTATTTGAAAAATTAATATATAAGCATTGAAACATTTATTATAAAGAAAACAAACAATGCTTGTTGTTGATCACCCACCCACCCACCCTCTGTCCCCAAACAGGAGAAGTAATCAATCCTTTTCCTAATCTCATATTCCTTCCCTGAATAGTGGAGTGTTCTAGATCATATCAGTTTCGTTTGTTACTTTGATTTCCATCTGGAACAGAATCAATCCTTACTGAAGCCCAAAGAAATGACATCATAGAAATAAATTGTATTAGTTTGACATAGCAGTTTTCCAGGCAATCTTTGCATTTGTGGAGGAGAGGGTAGTTTTCATTAGAGCACTAAAGCAAGGGCTCCATTCCCCCTCAACACAAAGAGTAGTCTTTGGAGGCCCTGCATTAGCGCTAGCTATGGTATGACTTACTATAAATGATACAGCTCTTCTAGTATCTTTATTTTCTATTTGGAGGGGCCTTATTAAATGAAAGATCCATGCTCTGCAACTACGGTGATGAAGCTAGAAGTCAAATCTGATCATGTTGCTTCTGTTCTTAAAGTCCACTCTTTTCTTGCTGCTTGCAGGATGGGGTCAAATCTCAGACTTCCCTGATAGTGCCGCTGCCTGCCTCACCAGATTCAGCCCACCTCTCCCCAACATGCTTCTCGGCCTCCTCTGCAACATGGTACTGAGATATCCTGGAATGCAGAACGTTCTTCTGCATATTCCTGCTAGTCTTTTCACCTCCCTTGGCTTCCCGGAGTAATAACATTCATACCTCTTCTAACCCTCCTGAGGAAGAAAACTTCTTTGACCTTTCAGGTCAGAGAACAGGGTCATAGTTTTGCTATAGCAAAACATGCCACTCTCCTCTTCCAAGAAACAAGTAATCCTGGTGGTAATACTGGAAGAGAAAAAAGTAGTCTATTAAAATTAGGAAATGTCTTATTTTTTTGAGCCAGACGGAGCACATTATAATAGTTACATTAATAATAAAAATGGATTAAAATGAAGACTATCAGTCAGTGAGCAGAAAACTATTTTTGATTGTTTATTTTAACTTCACCATTTGAAAAAGTCATTTGTGTTTATGTTAAGCATTAAAAATAAGCTACATTCTGAAGGTGAAGGGTACTAAAGGCAAGGTCGGGGGATCTCACGAAAATTGAAGGGAGATCAATAGAGTAGAAGGAAGGGAATGGGAAAATACTGGGATATGATACTGAACAAATTATATTTTTATATTATGTTCATATATCCCTATATAACAATAAATCCCACTATTATGTACAACTATAATACTTCACAAAATATGGAAAAAATATTCCACTCTCTGCCATTAGTTGGACCTCTTGTAAATAGGACTTCTCCATCAGCATTAATAAAATTGATATTTTTTCTATAGATTAATTCAAAGAAAAAGGGATTTTTTAAAAAAAATTAGAATAAAGAAAAGCACTATGGATTTTTGTCAGTACTGAATAGGTCAATGATAATAATGAGCAAATTTAAAGAAGAATTAAGGCAAAGAAACATGGGATCTAAGGTTGTTGAGTGGCACAGAGCATGTGCTAGTCATTTTACTAGATTTTTTTATGTGTCAATTCACAGAGTTATAGAAGAACTTAGAAAGTAATGATTAAATCCTGACTACAAAATGAAAGAAAGATAGTTCTAGTTATTGATTTCACAAATGAGAAAAACTTGCAATTGTATTATCTCTATAATCACCAGAAACTCAAATAAACAAGCAAAGAAACAGATTAACGTGCAACCCTCATCTTTAGTTCCCAAAACAGGTCTAACCTTTGAGGACTGCTTTGTGTAGAGGGCCAGCAGCAATTATATTATTGCAGATGGATTATGGAGTCCTTGGTTATAATAAACTAAGATATATTATGGTTGGCTTTCTTCAACAAATTTAGTATGAATAACTACCATTTTTAAGTCTCTTTATAAAATAATATCATGGGTCACATGTTAAAATTATTAATGAATTTTGGATTTCAAACCTTTTGTGTGAATATAGGGAAATGTGAAATGTAAATTCTTGAATATAATTTTCTCTTCAAATACATTATTGACTAATACCTGAGCCTAGAATGCACACCAATTTTCTAACTATATTGCCTGAATATTATTGTGAATATAAATTTACTCTGAACCAACATATATATGCAATTAGGCCTATTACAAATCATACACATATTTTACAAATCTCTGTGTACCCAGCAATTCAGTATGACATGAAGTATGGATACTTAGCCATAAATTTTACTTGAAAGAATGGTCAACTATATTAATGAAGTATTGTCATTTATGAGATCAGAAGAATACATATATGTTTAAATTATCACAAGTACAATTTTGTTTTTAAGTTGTACAGACTTGTCTTAAGGTATAAAGAATTATGTGGTTAGAGTACTATCTTAGATTCAGAATTGAGAAGACTCTGCAGGTAGAATTCATTTCAAAATCAGTGGCCTACATGTGCAAACTGATGAGATCTCATTTGCCTCACTGTGACTTGAGTTTTTAATATAATATGTAAAGTTTTAATACAATTGAGTGACAAGTTGTATGAGGAGATATAGCAATGGAGGCTGGAGCAGTGGTTCAGTCATTGGTTCAAACCCCAGCACCACATACACAACGAAGTGTAGGACCAATGACAGCCACATAAGAAACTAAATAAAATGATTTTCTCTATCTCTCTCTTTAAAAAAAATGGCTTTCCTTCAGAGTTTTCCTGTTTGTGTGGTGATAAATAATAGAACTTTTATTGGATAGAAGGAAAGCTTCTCTCTGTACTGTCATTCTTGAAGCATGAGTATCCATCTGCTATACTAAAAAATAAGGATATAGGAAAATTTACCCAATATTTGTATACTTCTATCTCCCACTCTATAATAAATATCATATATCAATTATTGGTAAACTATAATATTAGTGAACAGTAAAATATTTTTGCAGAAACAAAGATCACTCATGAATTCGGTAGGTTGAATGAAGTTTTATTAGATTCTTTCTTTGAAATATAAACCACTTTTTTTTCAAGCCAAAATATGTGTATAAATTGAAGAATTTTAAATGAATTAACAGGCCATCTCAATTTAGCTTATCTGACACATGTCAATAATCAGTTTATTATTTCGATCCTTGAAACATTCTCTCTACTATTAATTAAAACATGATTAAAGTAAATTGCATATAAGTGTAGAAGTAGACAACATTACAATTTATTAATTATTTTAGAAATTGTTTCTCTAGATACCAATGATCAAGAACTTACCATTCTGATCTGATTGCTCTAAGACTCTTGGAGGTAAATTACAGATATTTGAACTAGGTCAATATGTACAATATGGCTCCGCCAATGTCAAATTTTCTAGAAGTTTTAATGTTTATGCAAATCTGTAGGATGAGGGAAATTTATTAATTTATTGTAATTAATTATATTTTAAAATTTTACTTTTTGGGTAGCATGAAAAATATTGTATGTATATCAACTTCTCTGGTACAATTTTACTGACTGATTTCATGTCTGGTTAAGTATATATTTATACTTGTTTATTTTACATTCTGTCAATTAAAAAACAGCATATATTGGTAGTAGCTTGCAGAGGAACTGCTAGCCTGGTTAATATAGATGTCATGATTGAGTTAAAGTTGTGTTGCTGAGGAAAAACTGATAAATCACATAGTTTACTTCAGAAAAGAGATACAAGAAGTCCTTCAGGGAAATAAAGCTTTCATTGCATTAAATCATGGAGGAAATTTTATCATGGTACTATATAAAATTATATATAAAAAATTTTATGTAGTACTATATAAAAAAGTACTATATAAAATTTTGCATTGGACAGTCACATTTCTTTTATAGGACATGTAGAAGTTGTTGCCCATTTGACTTAGGGTTCTGACAATTCCAAACACCATGCCTTTTGGAAAAGATTTAATAATTTTTAATTCAGATTCACAATTATAAAATAGAGGTGTTAATAATTATCCAAAGAGCTTGTATTTAAATGAGGCAATGTATATCAGCCACCTGTCTCAAGCTGTGTTTAAGGAACTATTGATTCATATAAATTATTTTCTCATAGCTATTTTTTTATTTAAGGTTTGGGAACATACTGTTTAGGTTATGTCAGTAAAGGTAATTCTATAAGGAGCAAGCAAATAGCTCAAAGATCCATCCTTTTCTATGAGTTTGGAACAAAAGCACAGAAAACACATCAGTAGCTAGAAGTAATTGAAGTAATTGTATGGAAAACATGTACATTAAAATATCTTTTCTGAACATTGTTTTGCTAGTGAAATTATGCTCAAGTTTGGGTAGCAGTGAAAAGTGCTATATTAGTTTCCTAAGCCTGCAATAATAAAGTATACTAGACTAGGCAACTTAAACAACAGAAATATATTTTCCCAAAATTCTGGAGGCTCAAAATTGGACATCAAAGTGTCAACAGGCTTGATTTATTTTGAGGCTCTGTCCATAGCTTACAAGTAGCTGTTTTTATGGTCTGTATGTAATTTGTTTCCTTCAAAAATTGTGTTGTGTCTTAATCAAACATGGTGCTTACAGAAAGGTTTTTGATGATGTCATTAGGTAGAAAGAGTAACCGAGGAGGAGCCCTGTGGTTGAATATTGATGGTTTTATTCTTATAAAGGGAGCAAGACCAGAGGATGCACACATATAAACTTCCCATCTTTCACCATGTGATGCCTTGCACCCTTTCGGATTCTGCTTCAAGAAGCCATCACCAGGGGCTGAAGCAGTGGCTCAGTGGTTACAGTGTTTATCTGGCACGCACAAGGACCCAGGTTCAAATCCCAACACCAAGTACATAACTAAATGTTAGGGAAACAAACACCAGATGAAAAAATAAATAAAATTGATTCTCTCTCTCTCTCTCTCTCTCTCTTAAAAAAAATTAAAAAAGAAGCCATCACCAGTTGGGGCTTGTTGACCTCGGAGCAGAATTGTGCGCCAAATTGAACACTTTTTCTTTATGACTTACCTATTGTGTGGTATTATATGATTAACAACAGAAAATGAGCTAATGTAACAGTCTATTTCCTATGTCTTCATTTGGTCTACATTTCATGACTGATTATTTATCTCTTCTTGTATGAACACTAATCACATTATGTTTCACCCCATATGACCCGTTTTCACTTTAATTACCTCTTCAATAATCTTACTTTCAAACATAGTCATTTTGTGGTACTGGGCATTAGAACTTCAATATAGTAAATTATGGGGGACACAAGTCAGTCCATAATGAGGCTACATTTACTAATAATTACAATTCACACTAAGTCTTTGTATCCAACACTGTTAGTACATGTATGTTATCTAATATTCTCACATACACCTATGAGGAAAATACCAACATCTTACTTATTATAATTTGGAAAAACTGAGGTCCAGAAAGATAATTGACTTAGGTACTAAGTGTAAAATTCAGGAGTTAAACTCTAGGAATTTATTACTATGTTTGTGTTTGTGATCAGAATGTCGTCCCACTTCTTGGTTAGAGCCTGTGATGTAATTTCCTTGAGAGGAGGATTTTGATGTCTTAATATCTTGCATTTTTTTTGTATCTTATTTTAATTCATAATCCATTAATACAGCAATAAATATATTAAAGAATCCATAACACTTATCTATAGCAGTTAGTTAAAATTTATTCCATAAATTAATAAATAATAGATGTATAAATACATAAGCCTTATCTGATTTATACAAAATCTTATATCTCATCCAGCCTATAGTCTCAGAGGCAATAAAAAAGTCAGATGAGAACCTGCTATTCTCCTTCATATGGTGGAAACATAATGGTGAACCAAAGAAACATCATCCTTAATTACAATAGAGTTTATAACTCAAGGGGTGAGATAGACATTAATTAAAAAATTCACACCAATGCATGATTAATCTCAAACTGTTATAATTACTCTGGAAGGAAAAAAGAAATAGAGACAAGAGTTTCTAACAAATAAATTTAACCTACAGTGGTGTTCAGGATCATTTTCCCTGAGGAACTTTGCTGGTGTTGATATATAAGCAAAAAGAATAATAGTTAATTCAGGTTTCAGGAGAAGAACAAACTATAGGTTTAACATTTTATATGTGAGCATAAACAAGGAGCAAGAGTCTTGTGATAATTTTAAGGAATGGAAAGAGGGCTGGTGTGGCTACAGTGCAAATTATAGGGAGAGATGTTGCAGGATGAGGTTGGAAAATTAGAATCTTTTATGTGATATTGACTTTTTTTTAATTCTAAGAGCAATGTAAGAATTTTGAAAGGTTATAATGGAGATGAAATGATTATATTTGCCTTTTTAAATATCATTCTGATTGTGGTATGTGGACAATAGACAGGCAGTGGGCAGAATAAATAAGAGAAAACTAACAAAGGCTGTTACAGTGGTCCAGGTAAGACATGGCTGTGGTTTCTACCTCAGTTTCAGTGAAAATTAAAATATAATATGTAATATATGCTAAATAGATAGAAGACACAATGTAAAAAATAAAACTAAAGAGATATATAAATGCAATATATATATATATAATAAATAGATTGAAGAAATGATTGAGAAATAAAATGCCAGTTTGATAGAGGTTTGTGGAAAACAAATACTTTAAGATGCTTGGATGTGAATAACTTCATTGATACTGGAGCTACTCATTGAGATAGGAAATTCTGGCAAAGAACTAGGTCAGCAAAGTGAGAATCACAAATTTAATGTGATTTCACTAGTGGCTTAATGAACAACCTGATTTTTCTACATTACAGTGGTAGAACTACAGTTATCGGTGCTATGTTGCCCTGTGCTCATTTTGATTTACCTGAGGAAAGAGTGTAGGAAAGTAAAATTAAAGAAAGAAGGATGAGGCTCAAAACCGAATAACTCAAATATCTAATGGCTAAAATAGAAAGATAAATTTGCACAGGAAACTATTACGGAAGAACCAGAGATACGATCAAGAAATCAGAGAAAAAAACAGGTGTTATAGATAGTAAGCAGAATATTGTAAAGAAAGCAGCAAAGTTCCATTGAGCCAATGGCAATGGATTGGTCAGGTAGGAATAAGGTAAAAGCAAGCATGAGCAAAGATAAATAGTATGTCTTAAATATAGGACTTGCATCTTTTTTTTTTAAATAGGGGGCAAATTCTGAGATCATGGATATAATTTCTACCCCATCAAGAAAAGGCAGATTCTGCCAGGTGTGGTGGTGCACATTGTAATACCAGCTACTCAGGAGGCTGTTACAGGAAGGACTTAAAGTTTAAGGATAACTTTGGCAATGTAGCATAACCCTGTCTCAAAAAAAAAAAAAAAGTAAAAATGTCTGGGGATATATCTGAGAGGTAAAGCAACCATGAGTTGAGTCCTTTGTGCTGGGGGTGAAGAGTGAGAAAGAAAATGCAGATTCTTAGAATTATAATCACATATAAAGACCAGTGATACCAGCAAATAAATTGAGTAGTGAAAGCAGAACAGATTGTTAAACTCTTTGTTCATGCCTATAAATAACCATTGTTTTTGGTATAATGACTATTGTTAGGAGGGTGAAGGATGTGAGAGTCCAATAAACAGTCAATATTGGGAATCCTAGAAGAAATAGACACTGTTTTAGGTATATACTTATAGAGTCATGCATTCATGTCCTGAAGTATATATAATACTTTTTTTAGAGATATAGTGGGAAGGGGCAGGGTGGGATAAGGGAGGGTAATTGGGGGGGCACTCCTGGGGATAATTGCAATATCCAGAATATATACATGTTTTATATTATTTTGTTATAATCTTGTAAGGTTGTTCAAAAATAAAAAAAAAGAAATGAAGAATCATCAGGTTTTAAAAATGGAATATTTCAGAATAAATTTTAGAAATTAATGTTAATGAATCTATTATTTCAAATTAAAGAGACATAGAACAAGAAAAAAAAGATTTAGCTTTCAGAAAATGATCTGACAAGGTGTGGATTGGGTGGTAGTGCAAGAGGATACTGTGTTGAAATAAAGATATCATTTAGATATTTAAACTGTTGAATGCCCAAATATTTTTAAAATTCCTTCTTTCCTTGGTTTTTACACCAGCATTATTTCCCCATCTTCATTTTAGTCTCCGTTTCTAATTGTTGTACCTCAGACCTTTATATCCTTTACTCTGTCAGATATGTCCTTTAATATTTCACAGAAACCTAAAACTCAAAATGTCCAACTTAAATCCTACACCTCATTTTCTCTGAATGATACACACCAATCACTGCATTGATGAAGGATCCTCATCCCCTGCATGTGCACTTTCCCCTGCACTGGCACACTGTGACTTTCAGCCCCAGTGAAGACAAAGTCTACAATAATGATGAAAACTAACTTTTGTGAAAGCTAGCCTGAATGTAATGGGAGGATTGCTGCTTAAAAATTATCATGAGGATGCGTGAATTCAAGCCGTCTTTCTTTTATCAGCCTGAAACTCTAATGTGTCTCTTGAGTCTTCTTCCTGTCTCTCTCCCTCATTTGTGTTGTCCTGTGGTCATTTTTACTTTTCATCTCCCCTATAATTTCCATGATCTCTTACCAGCTACCATTCTCTATTCCCTCCCCAAACTTCTACTACTGTCATTGGTAAGACACATTCACATCTGTTTGCAAGTGGGAAAATGGTCCAAATGCCTGCCTGAGCCAAAGCGTACAGGGACATGAGAATTTTTGATCTCTGTTATTGGTCATATATATTTCACATTTGGTAGAAAATATTTTCTTGGGCATCAGAATCAAAGCATTGTTACATTGGCATTAACAAAATTATTGTTAAGTGAAGATATTAACAGGACTCAAAAAATAAAGCTAGGACTTCAAGTGAATGAATCACTTTATATTCTTTATTTTCTCACAGGGATTTCTAAGGAGAACAAACCCAGTGACCCATTAAATGGAATGAACAAAAATGCGTATACCTTCTTCATACATGGAGTTGCTCTTGCTATTTTATTATAAGTTTTGTATATGTCATATTTTATCCTTTTTCAAGAAGTTGGAATGGAACAATTATTTGCAATCTGAATAATGGAAGAAAAATATAGAAGAAGGGGGAAACAGGAGTATGCCCTGGAATGGACTTAATCCCTTCACAACCACAGGCTGGAGAAGGAGCTGTGTTCTTTCTCAGGTGAGTGCTTTGAAACACAACGGAACATCTGAGCTAGAACCTAATTTCTCCACAGCAACTCCCTCTCAATATCACTGTACTTAGCATTGCACATATGAATTAAGGAGAAAACTCTGTTATTTCTTCAAACAGCTACCTCCTTTATTCAACTTTCTTGGGTCTTGGAACTTTTGTTGGTTATAACACAACTAACCTACTTTGTAACAATGCTGAAGTGCCAAGAAATCCTCCTAACTGTGAGAAGGGACAGACTAGAAAACATGGAATGCCTATTGACTCCTGTCTATGGTAAGGATCGGCCCAAGCTAAAGAAGGACAGTTCCCGGAGTTGGACCAAAGAAAAGTATGACAGTTTCCTGAATTGGAAACTAGATACTTTCTAGTTTCCATTTAGATACTAGTTGTCATTTAGATACTTTCTTTGGTCTTGTGAACTACATCCTCCCATTCCCATCTTAATCCATCCTAAATCATCCCTAATTAGTGAGCACTAAATGTATAATGTCACCAAAATAAACTGACTTTATATTTCAATAACTTTCACACTCCTGCCCTCTTTTATCCTTTCCTATATTGACTTTTTATGTTCTCATTAATTTTCACTTGAAATATTTCAAAAGCCTCATAAATGTTCTTTCTACATTTTATCTGTCCATACATAATCCATTCTTCATACTGCCTTGTCAGATTGGTCTTTCTGAAATGTAAGTTGAATCAATCACCTCTTTTCTTAAAAATTTGAATGGCTCCACAATGCTTGCAGAATAAAATCCAAACTTCATTTCATGGCCCAGGTATCTCTCATGATCTTGCAAATGCTGTTCTCCAAAGTCACCTTTTATTATTCCCTTTAATCTTCTCATTCCCTAAAATGCTACTTTCTGATAAACAAATATATTATGTGATTTCTTATACTCAGAGTTTTGTTGTTCCCAAACTTTAGATATTTTTGCCTTTACCTCTTCCCTGCTATTTTATCTGGCAAGTTTGTGCTCATCATTTTAGATAGAACTCAAATATTCTTTTCTCAGTGAAGCATGAATGACCCTCACACTGTTATCAATTTTATCCTCTGTGCCACCATGGAATATAACACAAATTATTAAAGACTATAATCATTTAACTGGATTCCCATTTTTCAACTCAGAATTTGTTAAGGAGACTTGAGTGTACAGCACAAGCAAAGCTGGCACCTAATCAGTGCTCAGTAAGTTATACCACTATCATTACAAACTCAATATGTCCAAATCAGAACTCTCCATCTTCCACCTAATGTTCTCCAATCTCCTGCGCTTGCAAATGGTGCTATCACTCTTCTTGTCAGTTAGGATTCAAATCTTGTATTCTGCTCTGATTTAGTTTTCTCCTTAATTTGGGTGTCCAATCAAGAAATGTGCTTGCTCTAGTAAAGACAATGAGGAGCCTCCAAGGTTTTTCTGCCAAAGGAGAGTCTCCTGAGCAAGTCCCCCATCATCTCTCAGTTTTACTTTAACTTGCTTCAGTTACACAGAATACAAAATGCTGCTTACCACAGACAGGGAGCTTCTGCTTCTAGTCAGGCCTGAACTTTAACATGCATTCTCCCGGTTCTTTTTAGGGCAGGTAGAATTAGATTTTTTAAAAAATTTAGGGATCTGGAAGATGGCGTCCACCCCACCTACAGTGACTCCCAGACACTCCTGAGAAACACCTCACACTGCTGGTGAGCACTCAGATTCCCACGGTAGGACAAAGCTCCCAGTGTGGGGGAAAATTATCCTCCACTAATTTTTTAACTCCAAAGGAATAACGTGGTCCATTAAGGAATATAAAGGAGATCTTAGTGGAGCCGTCGGCAACCTGCCCCACACCTGGGGGCAGGGGAGCTACTCTGGAGGGGAGGAAATGGGAGCGAGTTTCCTAACGAAGTACCCTAACCCGGCCGGCTTCAAACTCCCTGATCTGACTGCTCTTAATTTACAAGATCTTGTATAAACCGCTGGGAATTAACTGATCACATTAGCGAAATCACAGCTGTTTTTGTGAGCTGCAGCATCAGGCTAGCCATTGTGATGTTTCCCTGAGGGCGGGGTGGGTTGCTCAGCAAAAAACGGTCTTGGCGCCTTAGCCACCATGGTCAGAAAACCAGAATCTATCACCTTGAGATTGGGCCCTTTCCCAAAGGGACTGTGTGTTGCTGGTAGAGTGAGTGCAGAGCAGAGCAGAGCAGAGCCGTGGCTTGAGCAAGCCTTAGGGAGCGGGCGTGAGAAGAGTGTGGGAGAGCGTGAGATGGGGCAGAGCAGGGGCTTGGTCCACTGCTGCTGAAAGAAAGTACAGCAATTTAACCGTGTTGTAGTCATTACTCATTTTTGAATAGTATTTGAAGTAGCCCTAAGTTCCCATTTACTAAGAACAAAGAACAACGAACCACATTTCATACCGCCAGATGAAATGACCCTTAGCAAATAGCCAATCAGGAGCTGACGAGCCAATTCCTAACATACCAAACTATATATGGTAGAAGTCCGAGACAAAGGGTACCATGGCTGATAGAAATGTGTCACATATGTTAGAAGAGCAACCAAACGTGTATTCTGCTTTGTTTGCATTTCCCGCTTCACTGTGAAACTCTATAAAAGTATCGCTGTATTAGGGCTGGGGGATCTCCCCGGACCCGCTGCATCCGTGACTGTGAGGGAGAGAGCCCAGACTCGAGCCTGCATTAAACGACCCTCGTGTGTTTGCATCAGATTCAGCTCCTTGGTGGTCTTTGGGGCCTCAAGAATTGAGCATAACACTGGGTGTTCCCTCTCTAACTCCGGTCGCTGCCCGTGGAGCTGGGGAAGGAGAGGATTCCACACAAGATCTTTGACTCAATCACGGCGGACAACACTTTCCACCCGTGCTCATGGTTTACTAGAGCTGATTTTAAAGTCCTTTAACATAAGTACTCGCACCAGCGTGCAAGAGCAGGGCAGGTTGCTCAGCAGTGACTTGGGGCCTCAGCCCCCATATCAGAAAGAGAAGTTACCGTCCCCCCAAATGGCCATCTGCCCTGAGGGCTGTATAGAACTGCCAATCACCTCTCCAGCTAGCAAACCTCTCCGTTGGCAACCTTCTGCCCGCCCCTCTACAGGCCTAAATAGGAGGAGCCTGTGAACAGAGCTTGCTGCAGCAGGGCACAGCGTTCTAATAGGGGATCCTCTGCTTCAGTCTCTGTTTGATATCTGCCTCAAGAAGCTTTGAATATATGGGGCAGCACGGGCTTCCCCTTAGAATCTGAGTCCCTTGCATAGCTAAGCTACATAGGCCTTGACCTCTTCAGTGGGCACCCCCTAGTGCTTGCAACTGAGAACCACATAAGCGCTGGCACAATCTGGACCATCTTTCGCGGGTTTCAGTCAACCCCACAGAGCAGCTCTTGGGACTTCTGAAGATCACAAGACACACATAATGGGTCACCAGTGATCCTGAGGAAGGGAGTTTCAGGCTGGCCACTCTACTTCGATTAGTCAGAGACCCACACATCTACACTAGGATCAACTACACTGTCTACAACTTCTGAGCCCCAGGCCAAAGAAATTCTAGAGTGTGGATGGGCAGAAAGCAATCATCTCAGGATTACAGCCCAGGGGGAGCTGAATATCCCTTTGCATCAGAAAATACTGAGGAGATCCACTAAGAAAAACCAGGTCACCAGACTTAACCAATCTGCTTCTCCCCTGACAAGCTCAACTGTGAAGAATCCCCAGCTAGATGACAGATTTGACCACATCCCCCCATGGTACATACTGGCTGACCTAGAGGGCAGAAAAGCTCAAAACTTTACAACTAGCTTGTTTTTGTTTACCTCTTGGTTTTTTCTTTTCTTTTTTTAAAAAATGGGCATCTCGCTGAAATATAATATTTTTAAAATTTTCACATTACTGTGGATTTTTTTCCTTTCTTGCTTTATGATTAATACTGAATTTGGTGTTGGTGGATGTAAATATTTATCCAGGTGTATGTATTTGTGATTGGCTCCTTCTTTCTCTATGTCTTCTTGAACCCTACTGCTATCCCTATAACATTGAGTTCCAATCAGGAAAACATTTCATGATAGCAAAATAGCCTCAGCCTCTCGTGAGTGAAGATAGCCATGTCCCATACTAACCTCTTCCTGCCCTGTACTCTGGTAATCCCTAAATATAAGCATTTTTCTCTCATCCTCACCCCAAGTCTTTACCCTACCTGCACCCCATTTTTATGTTTTCCTTAGTCCTAATAGAATAACCTACTCCCCCCTAATCCCTTGTTCCTCTTTACTCTAAGATGGATATGATTTTATACCTCCCCAATTCACATGCTTGACTTCCTAGTTATTCCTTCTCCCCTGTTTCAGAGACACCCTACTATCTGAAGAAATAGACACAATTCAAAACGGGTACTGGGCTTGCTATCATAATATATTGTGAGAGCTCTCTCAAAGAAAGCTGTCACAATGAAGCAAAGCCATAAGAATCTCCAATTAATCCACCAAGAGTTACAAGCTTGAAGTGCAAGCAAGATATGCTCTCTGACTCAGAAAATGAGGAAAAGGGGAAATAACCCTCCTCCTCAACCCCACAGCTCTCCACCCAAGGATCCCATAGCCAGGGCCCTAGATGAAAACCAAAGATATTGTATCAACATTATGATTGGTAATGCAATCAAAGAGTTGAGAGATGAAATAAGGAAAGAGACCAGAGAACAATTTCAAGAGATGAGAGACAACTTCTACAGGGAAATAAGGGAACAATTCCATGAGGTGAAAGATCAGCTATACAAAAATATTGATATTCTGAAAAGAGATGTAGCAGAGCTATCAGGATTGAAAAACACAGTTAACCAATTCAAATCTTCACTGGAAGATACCAACACCAGAGTATACAATGCTGAAAACAGAATTTCAGCTTTTGAAGAATGAGTATCAGACAATGAGGATTGACTAAACAATGTAGAATTCAAAGAATAAAAACAAGATAAATAGCTTATATTACATAATCAGAACTTCCAGATAATATTTGATGAGATGACGCATAATAATCTGAGAATTGTTGGTCTGGAGGAAAACTCCAAACAGCAAATAAGAGGCTTCAATAACCTTTTAAGCAAAATCCTAAGTGAGAACTTCCCTCATTTTACTATTGATCCAGAATTTCACATCCAAGATGCTTATAGAATACCAAATGGACCTAATCAATTGAGAAACTCACCAAGACATATCATATACAAAATGAATAACAGAGCAATTAAAGAGAGAATCCTAAAAGCTGCTAGAGAAAAGCCCCAAATCACATTCAGAGGTAAACCAATTCGGATCACTATGGATTTTTCAGAGCAAACAATGAAGGCCAGAAGAGCTTGGAACAATATCTTTCAAGAGTTAAAAAATGACAACTTCCACTCAAAGATAATATACCCAGCAAAACTCAGCTTCAGATGTTATGGGGAAATTAAATACTTCAACGGTAAACTCAAGCTAGCAAGATACATGAACACAAATCCTGCACTACAGAATATTCTCAAGGATGTTCTCCATTCAAAAGAAAAGGCCAATGATATCCTAAATCCTTAAATAAGGGCAAGTGAATAATCATATTATACACAAAGTGACTTACAAGATGACTCAAAATTCTCTAATTGATACAAAGTCGGAGACTCAGCCTCCCATATTTGTTCTAACTCTGAAAATGAATGGTCTCAATTAAAAGACACAGACTGGCCCACTGTATCAAAAAACAAAATCTAACAATATGTTGCCTGCAAGAGATACATTAGACACTCAAAAGTAGACACAGGCTGAAAGTGAAAGGGTGGCAAAATGTCTATCAGGCCTGGGGCCGAAAAGAACAAGCTGGCATGGTGATTCTAATTTCTGATAAAATCAATTTCCAACTAAAGCTAGTCAAAAAGGACAAAGAGGGTCACTTTATCATACTAAAAGGGTGAGACCATCAAGAAAATATAATGATAATTAACATTTAAGTCCCCAATTACAATTCCCCCACATATATGGAAAAAATACTTAAGGACATTAATCCCCTCACTGATCTCAACACAATAGTTCTGGGGGGACTTCAACGCACCACTGTCAACTCTAGACAGATCATCAAAACAAAAAATCACTAAAGACATCTCCAATCTGAACAACTCTATTAATCAATCGGGCTTAACAGATATCTACAGAATATTCCATCCTAAGACAATTGAATTTACATTCTTCACAGTGGCTCATGGATCCTTCTCTAAAATAGACCACACTGTAGTTCACCGGGATAATCTTAGCAAATATAAAAAAGTGGATATAATCCCATGTATTCTGTTAGATCATAATGCTATGATCTTAGCAATCAACAACAAGAGAAACAACAGAAACTACTCAAATACTTGGAAATTGAATAATTACCTCTTAAATGAAGGATGGGTAAAAGAGGAAATGAGAGGAGAGATTAAAAAATTTTCGTAATTGAACGAGAATGAGGAAACAACATACTGAAAACTCTGGGACAGTATGAAGGCATTCTTAAGAGGTAAATTTATAGCACTGAGTGAGTGCATACATCAAAAATCTAGAAAGAGATCAGATAAATAGCCTTATGCTTCAACTCAAATGACTACAAAAGGAGGAACACTCCAACCCCAAATCTAACAGAAGACAGGAAATTACCAAAATCAGAGCTGAAATCAATGAAATTGAGAACAAAAAAACTATACAAACTATTAACAAAACTAAGAGTTGGTTCTTTGAAAGAGTGAACAAAATTGACAGGCCCCTTGCCAACCTCACTAAAAGGAAAAAAGAAATGAAGTAAAACAACAAAATCAAAGATGAAAATGGGGATATCACCATAGACTCATCCAAGATCCAGAAGATTATCAGAACCTATTTTGAAAATTTATACTTTGACAAGTTTGATAACCTTGAGGACATGGACAGGTTCTTGGACGCACATGACATTCCCTCTTTAACACAGGAGAACATTGAAAAACTAAACTAACCTATCACAGATAGCGTAATTGAAGCAACAATCAAAGCTCTCCCAAAAAAGAAAAGCCCAGGTCCGGATGGATGTACAGCCGAATTCTACCAAGCCTTCACAGGAGAACTAACACTGATCCTCTACAAGCTCTTCCAGGAAATTGATAGAGAGAAATCACTCCCAAACACTTTTTATGAAGCAAATATTACACTGATTCCAAAGCCCAACAAAGACATGTCAAGGAAAGAAAACTACAGACCAATTTCCCTGATGAACATTGATGCAAAAATCCCTAATAAAATTTTAACTAATTGGATACAAAAGCACATTAAAAATATAATACATTATGATCAAGTGGGATTCATTCCAGGAAAACAAGGCTGGTTCAACATACACAAATCAATAAATGTAATTCACCACATAAACAGAATTAAAAACAAAAATCAGAGCTGGAGTGGTGGCTCACCAGTTTCGGCGCTTGCCTGGCAAGCACGAGGACCCGGGTTCAAACCCCAGCACCACGGACACAACTGAGTTTTGGAGCAACTAAGGCCATGTGAAAAACTCAATAAAGTTGTTCCTCTAAAAAAAAAACAAAAACAAAAACAAAAAAAACCAAAATTCATATAATCATCTCAATTGATGCAGAGAAGGCATTTAATAAAATTCAACACCACTTTATGCTCAAAACTTTAGAAAAGATAGGATCAAGAGAAGATACTTTATGTCAGATCCATTTACAACAGACCCATAACCAACATTATCCTGAATGGGGAAAAACTGAAAGAATTTCCACTGAATTCAGGTACTAGACAAGGCTGTCCACTTTCCCCACTCTTCTTCAATATAGACCTTGAAACCCTTGCCAGAGCTATCAGGCAAGACAAGGAAATCAAAGGAATTCGTATAGGAAAAAAGGAAATTAAGTTATTGCTATTAGCTGATGACATGATTCTATACCTAGAAGACCCAATAACATCAGCCAGAAAACTCCTAGAGCTTATAGGTGATTTTAGCAAAGTAGCTGGCTACAAGATCAACTCCAGTAAG
>PVKS010026213.1:0-28884 GCA_004027875.1 Aplodontia rufa | reverse complement strand
GCAAGCATAGGCGTGTCTGAAAGTATTAGGGTGTCTTAAGCTGCAGCGACTCCTGTAGCTCACGGTAACTTTGTAGATCCTATGGGATTCAGTTATTGGAACAAGTAAGAAAAGTTGATGGAGGGGCTGGAGTGGTGGCTCAGCGGTTTTGGTGCTTGCCCAGCATACACAAGTACACGGCTTCAAACCCCAGCATCCGTGTACACAACTAAGTGTCAGAGCAACGAAAGCCATGTGAAAAACTCAATAAAAATTGATTTTCTCTGTTTCTATCTCTCGCTAGCCTTCTCTCTTAAAAAAATAAATAAATAAATGAACTAGACCAGGTAGAGGAGAGATATAGACTAGTTCAGATATTTGGTGGGTTGCTGCGGAGTAGTGGGTTTGGTTTGGAGGTGGGGCTTGGACACAGAATGAAAGAAGATGGCTGCATGCCAGGCACTAATCTAAGCACTAGGGATAGGGTGCTGGACAATCCCTGCCTTCAAGGAGCTGAGCTTCCAAGGGATGCATATCCTTAAGGACTGATCCCAGGTGTAATTCCTGTCTTGTGTATTCAGTTTTCATTGCTGAAGTCACAAACCTGGCCTGAAAATAAGGTGGAGAGGTTAGCATGGATTTTTCCAATTGTCCTGGACTCCCCGAAACAAGAACACTTACCTCTTCTGTGGGATAATCTTGCATGGAAGAGCCACACACCAATGAAGGCAGTAGACACCTTAGTTTCTGGAAATAATGAGCAAAGCATTTTGTCATCTGCAAGAGGATGAATGAATGTAAGGTAAGGAAACTTTTCCTACAGATTAACTGGAAAAGTTCCACTCCTAAAGATGAGATTTTTCTTGATTTTTACACACTCCAAGGAGTATGATTTCAATGTGTCCTGCAGAAAGAGTTGTTGGGGTACAAGGAGGACCTATGTGCTACAGCAGAGAAATCCCTCCTTCCCCACTGGGTTCAGGGTCTACAGCATAGGAAGCAGTTTTGTTTTTTTTTTAAAGAGAGAGGGACAGTGAGAGAGAGAAAGAGAGAAACAACTTTATTTAGTTTTTCACATGGCCTTAGTTGCTCCCACACTTAGTGTACGTGGTGCTGGGGTTTGAACCCGGGTCCTCGTGCTTACCAGGCAAACTGAAACCGCTGAGCCACCACTCCAGCCCCTAGGAAGCAGTTTTATAGGGGAGGAACCTTTGAATCTCTTCTGTACCTTAGGTTCTGAAGAGGGAAGTTTTTTGTTTTGCAATTATAATACTCCGTGCTGCCCCCTGCTGGAAGAGTTCATTAAAGCAAGAAAGGCAGCATAACAAATGATTATTTCAGATTGTGTTGGTGAAATAAAGATGCGAAGTGTATTTAAGACCTCATTATACGTCACATTCTCTCTCTTGAGGTTGTGGAAATGGACCCTCACTCTCAGAAGGTGTACTAAGGGACAAGTTTTGCTTGTTTTAAAAAGTGAGAGAGGGGAGCTGGAGTGGTGGCTCAGCGGTTCCAGCGCTTGCCTTGCATACCCAAGAACAAGGGTTCAAACCCCAGCACCACTTACACATCAAAATGTTGGAGCAACGAAAACCACATGAAAAACTAAATAAAATTGGTTCTCACTATCCCTCTTTCTTAAAAAAAAAAAAAAGGAGACAATCGATTTTATTTTTTCATGTGGCTTTTGTTTCTCCAACACTTAGTTGTATATGTGGTGCTGGGGTTCCAACCTAGGTTCTCAGCATGCCAGGCAAGTGCACCAATTGCTGAGGCACTGCTCCAGCCCCCAAAGGACAGTTTTGCAAGCAAGAGTGGCCAGAATCTGGGGTTGGAGCCTTGGCTCAGTGGAATCACACTTCCCTGGCATGTCTTAGGACCCAGTTCAAGTCCCAGCACCATATACACAACTAAGTGTCAGAGCAATAAAAACCAGATGAAAAACTAAATAAAGCTGATTCTCTTTCTCACTCTCCCTTCCTCTCTTAAAAGAAAAGAAAAAGAAAAAGAAAAAGAAAGTGAGCATAATCAGGTCAAGAGCAATGCTCTAGTGCTGCCCAGACTTAAATTTGGGACAAGTTAAATTATGGCTCTGCCTCCTCCCTCAATAAGCCTCAGGCATGTATGTGGCTGTACTGACTTCTCATCCTCAATAGAATAGCAATAGCCAGCCAGTTCCTTCCTCCAAGGAACTCTTCCAGCTAGGAAGAAAGTATACTCTGGCATGACTCTTCTCTACCAAAGCAGTTAAACCTTTTCCTTGTTACCCACACTAAATGTGAAAGAAGAAAGATTGCATTCCAAAAGGTGTCCGTAATCTGCTCTGTTTGAAACTTGTTCCTTAGCCTCACAAGGACAGATTCAGATTTGCATTGGGATCACAAACAAAAATGTAGCTAGTAGCTACCCAACTCTTGGACAGTTTCATCTTATGAGCCCTTCAAGAAACAACCAGTGGGTGCTGGAGCTGTGGCTCAGTGGTTATGGTGCTTGCCTGGCATGCGTGAGTACCTGAGTTTAAACCCCAGCACCACATACACAACCAAGTGTCCGAGGAATGAAAGTCATATGAAAAACTAAACAAAATTGCTTCTTTCTCTCTCTACTGTCCCCTCTTTCTTTAAAAGAAGAAAGAAACAACCAGGGGGTGGGCGTGGTGACGCATGCCTGTAATCCCAGTGGCTAGGTAAGCTGAGGCAGGAGTATTGCAAATTCAAAGCCAGCTTTAGCAACTTAATGAGACCCTAAGCAACTTATCAATACCCTATCTCAAACTAAAAAGTGCTGGGGATGTGGCTCAGTGGTTAAGTGCCCTGGGTTGAATCCCCAGTGTCCAAAAAAAAAAAACAAAAACCCTAACCCGAACCCTTGGGAGCTGTGTTTCCTAGCTCCTGAGTT
The DNA here is from genome assembly GCA_004027875.1 of Aplodontia rufa. Classification (NCBI taxonomy): domain Eukaryota; kingdom Metazoa; phylum Chordata; class Mammalia; order Rodentia; family Aplodontiidae; genus Aplodontia; species Aplodontia rufa. The sequence continues at coordinate 26,007 of PVKS010026213.1, read as the reverse complement.
GAGCCTCTTGCCCCCAACATTAGACATCTACAGTGGCTGAAGCGGGGGCTCAGAGGTTGGAGTGCTTGCCTTGTGCAAGGACCCAGGTTTGAATCCCAGTTCTTTGGAGAAACAAAGGCCAGATGAAGAAATAAATAAGGGGCTGGAGCAGTGGCTCAGCGGTTTTGGCACTTGCCTGGCAAGCACAAGGACCCAGGTTCAAACCCCAGCACCACGTACACAACTAAGTGTTGGAGCAACTAATTCCATGTGAAAAACTAAATAAAGTTGTTTCTCTATTTCTCTGTCTCTCTCACTGTCCCTCTATAAAAAAAAAAGAAAATTGATTCTCTTTAAAAAATATTAGACATTTACAGCGTGCATGCTAGAAAGCTCTGAGGTCCTGCACAACACAGCATTTTGGGGATACGAAGTGCTGTTATGATCTATGTATACAAATTAGAATGATTAAATCGTGTGAATGTCCCATCATGTCAAATGTTGATCGTTTTTATGTGTGGTAAGAACATCTGAAATTTTGAAATATACAATACACTGCTTAATTTTTGTTTTTGTTTTTGATACGGTAGATCTAGTCCAGGGTCTCATGCATGCTAGGCAAGCACTACCACTGAGCTACCTCCCAGCTCCCAGTATACTATTTTTTTTTTAAGAGAGAAGGACAGTGAGAGAGAGAGAGAATCAATTTTTATTGAGTTTTTCACATGGCTTTCATTGCTCTGACACTTAGTTGTGTATGTGGGTGCTGGGGTTTGAACCCGTGTACTGGTGCATTCTGGGCAAGTGCCATAACCGCCGAGCCACCACTCCAGCCCCCCAGTATACTACTATTAACTAAAGGAAGCCTGATGAACTTTGCCACACTCTTACTCAGTTCACTAACAATTTACATTGATAGGGGCTGGAGCTGTGGCTCGGTGGTTACCATGCTTGCCCAGCATGCGCAAGTATGCAGGTTCAAATCCCAGCACCACCGTACACAACTAAGTGTAGAAGCAACAAGTGCCATGTGAAAAACTCATTAGAATTGATTTTCTCGGTCTCTCTCTCACTGTCCTTCTCTCTTAAAAAAACAAAAACAAAAAACCAAATTATATTAATAGTTGGGTGCGGGGGGCATGTGCCTGTAATATCAGTGACTTGGGAGGCTTAGGCAGGAGGATTACAAGTTTGAGGCCAGCCTCAGCAATTTAGTGAGGTCCTAAGCAAATTGTTGAGAACTTGATTCTTTCTTTCTTTCTTTTTTTTTTTAAAGAGAGTGGGACAGTGTGAGAGAAAGAGAGAGACTGAGAGACAGAGAGAATCAATTTTATTTAGTTTTTCATGTGGCTTTTGTTGCTCCAGCACTTCGCTGTGTACATGATACTGGGGTTTGAACCCACATCCTCATGCACGCCAGGCAAATGCCCCAACCCTCTCTCAAAATAAGAAAAAGAACTGGGGATGTAGCTTAGTGCAAAGCATGCCTGGATTCTGTCCCCTGTACCAAAAATAAATAAATAAATAATGTTAGTGGTGCTGGTCTGAGATGAGAGAAAAGTAGCAGGACTTTCTCCTTTCCTCCATAAATGGCATCTACACCAGATCAGCATTTTGCAGTGTTAGGAGCCATCCCACTCTGAATCAAAATAAACCTTTGAGGAGCAAAAGGACTTTTGTGAAGGCATGCGTATATATCATGGGATCCCCCACAGCCCTAGTTTTGAGAAATGTCAAGTTGCAGAGGAACAAAATGGCACCAGCAAACCAGGTGTAGTTAACACATGCCTGTAATTCCAGCTATTTAGGAGGCTGGGGCAAAAGGGTCACAAGTTTGAGTTCAGCCTTGGCAAGGTAGCAAAGCCATGTCTCAAAGTAAATATATACATTAAATGGCTGGGTATATAGTTAAGCGATAGAGCACCCCTGGGTTTAATACCCAGAACCCCCCCCCCAAAAAAAAAGCATTTCCATTTCTTCCTGTAAATATATACTTAGAAATACCACTAGGTCATGAGTGAATAGTCCCTCTGCTGATGAGATGTCCTATTTGTTACCCCCCAACCAAAACCTCCTTTCTGCAGATTCTAGTCCTGTGTTTCCTTGAACTTGACAGCTTCTTCATGTTCCTTGACCTGTCAGTTGGCTAGCCATTTGTGGGCATGCGAGCAGAGTTACTGTGATGAACAGAAGGGTATGTATGGGTCCAGTGTGGCATGGGTGGGAGAGGGCCCTAGCTCTTGGACCTGAATCATGAGCCCTTAAATCCCTGAGTCAGTAACTATACTAATTTTTTTTTAAAGAGAGAGGGACAGTGAGAGAGAGACAGAGAAAGGGAGAAGCAACTTTATTTAGTTTTTCACATGGCCTTAGTTATGTACGTGGTGCTAGGGTTTGAACCTGGGTCCTTGTGCTTGCCAGGCATGCGCTGAAACCACTGAGCCACCGCTCCAGCCACACTATACTAAAATTTATGGTGCTGTTAGAATCTTCCTTTTGTTAAGGAAGACAAAAGAGGAGAGGTCAGGACTTTGTCTTTTCCCAAGAGTCCATCAATACCTCAATGAATTAATCACATTCTTTGATTTCCTCTACTTCAGGTTCCCTGAAAACTGCTATCCTTGTGAGCTTCCCTAAATATTTGGGTTTCTTGTATTCCATAACTTCAATTATACTGTACGCTCCTTCACTTTGTTAGTTTCCCATCACTGTAACAAATGCATAAGATACTCACTTTATAAAGAGAAAAGGTTTATCCTGGCTCAGGGTTGGAGAGGTTTCAGTCCTTGACTCCTTAGACCTGTGGCGGCACAACATGGCAGAGCAAAACCACCTATCTCATGATGGTGAGTTAAAAGGGGAAGGGTCAAGGTCAAAGCCATGCCCCAGGAAGAACTCCCACTAGGCCCCACCACTTAAAGGTCCCACCCTGCCCTGAGCTGGAGACCAAGCCTTTAACACCTGGGCCTTCCAGATGCATACTGTGGCAATCAGTGTGCCTCAAGCCCTGTAATTCCAACAAAACCACCATTTACCACGTGCGGAACAAGGGAAAAACTTCATCTTTTTCCATGCTCCCCTTTCTGGCCTCCAACATTTTGCAGGGTTTCTGGGGAAACTCTATGACATGGCTCATGCATTCTAAACAGTCTAGCTTCCGAAGGAACTGGTAGGGGACAGCACACATCTCCTAGGTGAGCTGCATACCCCTTCTGTCTCTTATCCCTAGATATCTGGCTTATCCTCCTTCCCATCACAGTACTGAGAAAGTTTTTAGGAGAGATAGTAAAACGGCTCAGTAGTCCAGAAAAAGAGCCCCATCTAAGAGGTCCTAGAGAGCGACTGACAGGGCATACTCAGGTCCTTCGTATGCAAAAGACCATGAGGCTCACCTTTGTCCTTTGTCCCTGAGGCAGGAAAACTAAGAAATGGGGTGGACACAGATGGGAACTTGGAAAGAATTGCTACCTGTTTTGTATAGATTTAACCAATGACCTTGATACTTAGTCTCAATGCCTGTTTTGCATAGGTTTCAACCAACGCTGTAGATGCATTTCTCAATGCCTGCTTTGCAAGGCATTTGATTCTGCTCATACCCCAAATCAATATAGCCCCTGGCCTGAACTCCATTGGACAGTGTCCTGCTTTCAGGTGCCCCTCCGCCTTGGGGAGTCTCTGCTCTCCTTCCTTAAATAAATCCTGCTCCTTTTACTCCTCCTTCCGTGGTTGTTTGTGGATTTTATTCTTCAAATTCGTAAGACAAGAACCCAGAAGATTGGTGCCGAATTCCCGGGGTGAATTTCTACACCAGGAGCTGCAATACCCAGCTTTTAGCTGGGGAGCTGCTAACATTATTTCAACCTTAGAAACCTGCAGCCAGCCCAAATTCCCAGTTTAACTGGGAATGGCTGCAAACACTAGAAGCGGGCTATTTTAGCTGCTGGAATCTGTAGTGGCCCAGACTCCACTTGTCAGCGGGAGTAGAGAATCTGCCTCATCTCAAAAACCCCGCATCATTACCACCTAGTAAGCACATTTAAACTAGGGATGATTAGTGTACCTTTCATAATCTAGTCTTTTCACCTCTGAATTTTCCTGTCTTAATGCAGGAGATTTGGGGGGATACCATGTACAAACCTTAACCGTAGTGTTCAAAATTCTGTTTTCATGAGTTAATTATTATAAGTTTAGCTAAAAAGGATTTCATGTGGATTATATTTTTTTGAGAGAAAGAGAAGCAATTTTTATTAGTTTTTCTTTTTTTAAACAATTTTTATTTACTTTTTCATGGGGCTTTCGTTGCTCCAAGACTTTGCTGTGTACGTGGTGCTGGGGTTTGAATTCCTGTACTACTAGCACATGCCGGGCAAGCACCGTAACCAATGAGCCACCGCTCCAGCCCCTTTCATTTAGTTTTTCATGTGGCTTTCATTCCTCTGACACTTTGTTGTGTATGTATGTGGTGCTTTGGTTTGAACTCAGTACTCGGCACATGCTAGGCAAGCCCCTTAACCTCGGAGTCACAGCTCCAGCCCCATGTGGATTATATTATTAAATAAAACTTAACTTTTTTTTTTCCTTTGCAATGATTTGATACCTGTCATCATCCATTCATATGACACATGAACAAGTTTTCTTTGATAGGTGGAAATTTATATCATCTCATTAGCTTTTTTTCTTTTTCTTTCTTTCTTTTCTTTTTTTTTTTTTTTTTTTTTTGTACTAGGGATTGAACCCTCTGAGCTTCATCTCCAGCCCATTTTTATTTTGAGGCAGGGCCCTCTAGGTTGCTCAGGGCCTCACTAAGTCACTGAGCTGGCTTTGAATTTGTGATCTTCCTGCCTCAGCCTCCCCAGGTGCTGGGATTACAGGCATCTGCCACTGGGCTCAGTTCATTTGTTTTTCAGACTCAGAATTCCAGATGGATGTGATGGTGTACACCTGTAATCTCAGTGACTCAGGAGGCTGAGGCAGAAAGATTACAAGTTTAAGGCCAGTCTCAGCAATTTAGATAGACCCTGGCTCAAAATAAAATAAAAAGGGCTGGGGATGTATCTCAGTGGTAAAGCATGCCTGGGTTCAATCCCAGGTACTGCAAAAGGAACAAACTCAGAATTCCATTTTACTCCCACAAGATAAAATTTAACATATGCTTTTATACTAGAAAATCTATATATACCTCTGCAATAAAAGTAAGTATAAAAATTGAAATTAAAATGTTATTAACTGGGACTCAGTGGTTAAGGCGCTTTCCTTGCATGCTGAGTAAGTGAGTTCCAAAACCCAGCACCACATACACAAGGAAGTGTCCGAGGAATGAAAATCACATGAAAAACTAAATAAAAATAGCTTCTATCTCACTGTCTCCTTTTTCTTTCTTTACTTTTTTTTTTTTAAAGAGAGAAGGACAGTGAGAGAGAGACAGAATCAATTTTTATTGAGTTATTCACATGGCCTTCATTGCTCAGACACTTAGTTGTGTATGTGGTGCTGGGGTTTGAACCTGTGTACTTGTGCATGCCAGGCAAGCACGGTAACCACTCCAGCCCTCTCCTCTTTCTTTAAAAAAAAAAAAAAATTAATAATTTCCTGTGTCCATAGGCACCAGTGTTAAAATTTTCTTCATTGTATTATCAGTCTTTATTAATATATAATTGATGAAAGATTTTTGATACACATGAAAATTAAATTTTTATTGAAGAGGCTGGAGCGGTGGCTTGACGGTTAGGTGCTTGCCTGGCATGCGTCAGGATGCGAGTTCAAACCCCAGCACCACGTACACAACAAAGTTTCAGAGCAATGAAAGCCACACGAAAAACTAAATAAAAAAATTTTTTTCTCTCTCTCTCCCCTTCACTGTCCCTCTCTCTTAAAAAAAATTTTTAATTGAAGATACGACTAAATGAGGCTGAACTTTTTGTTACCGTTCATGTGTTCATGAATGAATATTATTACTGCTAGAATGAGAAAGTTTTTAACAATTTTGGTGGGGAGATGCAGGGCTTCACATGGCAGGCATACGGTCTACCCAGCTCCAAGGCAGGTTTAGCAGCAATTCTAGTCCTATTTTTCTTTTCTTAAAAAAATATAAAAGAAAAAAAAATAAGTAAATAAAAAATAAAAAAATATAAAAGAGCATTGTAGTTCTTGTCCTTAGAAACTACAAGGACTATACATGGTTCAGAAATGGGACTGTATGAAATAGTGGCCAAAGAAGAATTGTCCATTCTATGCCTTTTCTTTTGTCTGATCCCTCAAAAATATAATGTTATCAGTTACGGTTGTTGTTGCCTCACATTATTATTATTTTAAAGAAAGAAGGACAGTGAGAGAAAAAGAAAGAATCAATTTTATTTAGTTTTTCATGTGGCCTCTGTTGCTCCCACACTTAGCTGTGCTGGGGTTTGAACTTGTGTACTTGCACATGCCAGGCAAGTGCCCTAACCGCTGAAACACCGCTCCAGCCTGCCTCACATTATTTTTATCCAGGTATTCACTATAGTCTACTTTCCCTTCTACGTAAATTTGAGACCCCTTTTTTTACATGTTGATATGACACCTGTCTAAGGCTGGCAGGAACACTGATATTCTGTGCTGTGTCGTCTTTTGACTGATATCATCTTTCAAGAACCAAACTGCTGGTATTTCAGACTCATGTCTTACAAACTTATGAAGAACCTATAATTCAGGTCTTCCAAACATGGCTTCCAGCCGGTTGTGGTGGCACATGCCTGTAATTCCAGTAACTTGGGAGGCTGAGGCAGGAGGATCAAAGCCAGCCTCAGCAATGTAGCAAAGCCCTAAGCAAAATAAACAATTAAAAGGGCTGGGTATTTAGCTTAGTGGTTAAGTGCTTCTGGGTTCAATCCTTGGTAGCAGAAAAACAAAACAAACAACAAGGACAAAAAACAAGGCTTCTATTTTATTTTCTTACAATCTAAACATTAGGCTTTTCCTGATGGGCTAGCCCAGCCAGCCTCTAGTCAGCTCCATTTTTCATTCTTATAGAAATAATCTCTCTTTACATAGATAAGCAGATTTCCATCTAGGATTTATCTGAGCAACAGAACTCAAGTCTTTGAACTTCCTCAAACTTCTATACAAAATCACAAGGTGATTTACCACCAACAATTGTATTATATTTCCTTTTTTTTTTTTTAGAGAGAGAGAGAGAGAGGGACAGTGAGAGAAAGAGAAAGAGAGAATCAATTGTTATTTAGGTTTTCCTGTGGCTTCTGTTGCTCCAACACTTCATTGTGTACGTGATGCTAGGGTTTGAAACTGGGTCCTTGCGCATGCCAGGCAAACACTGTAACTGCTAAGCCACCTCTCCCGCTTTTTATTTATTTATTTTTTTACAGAGAGAGTGAGGAAGAGAGAAAGACAGAATCAAATATATCTAGCATTTCATTTGGATCTTTGTTTCTCTGACACTTAGTTGTATATGTGGTGCAGGGGTTCAAATCCGGGTCCTCGCGCATGCAGGCAAGCGCTCCAACCGCTGAGTCACTACTCCAGCCCAACGATTATATTTCTAACTTTGATTTTTCAAGTTATTTAGATTTACAGGAGAGCCACAATGACGGCCCACAGAACTTTTGTCTCTATTGCAGTCCAGAAAATGATACCCTAAACAAGGTACTTTGGCATACCAAGTATACTTTTTGTTTAAGAGAGAGAGAGTGGGCTGGAGTGGTGGCTCAGCAGTTACTGCACTTGCCTGGCATGTGCAAGAACCTGGGTTTGAACCCCAATACCACATGTACAATGAAGTGTTGGAGCAACAAAAGCCATATGAAAAACTTGCCAGGCAATCACAGTAACTCCTGAGCCACGACACCAGCCCCTGGACTGGCCATTCTTCATTGAACCTAAGCATAAAAAGAGTTTTCCCTAGTTTTTTGTTTTTTTTTTTTTTGTACCAGGGATGGACCCAGGAGTGCTTAACCACAGAGCAGCATCTCCAGGCCTTTTTAGATTTTATTTTAAGACAGGGTCTCCCTAAAGTTGCCTAGTGCTTTGCTAAATTGCTGAGACTTGCTTTGAACTTGCTATCCTCCTGTCTTAATCTCTCAAACCACTGGGATTATAGGCATGTGCAACCATGCCAGGCCCTGGATTTTTGTTTGTTTGGTACCAGGGATTGAACCCAGGGTTGCTTAACCACTGAGACATCTCTAGCCCTTCTTTATTTTTTACTTTGAGACAGGGTCTTACTATGTTCCTTAGAGCCTCACACTAAGTTGCTGAGTCTGGCTTTGAACTTGAAATCCTCTTCCCAAGATGCTGGGATTATAGGTGTGCAACACCATGCACTACTTCCCTAGGTCTTTGAGTCTTCATTTCTGAAGTTTCTTTTATCACATACAACTTTGATTAAATAAATGTTTATTCTTGTTAATGCGTCTTGTTATAGGAGCATTGGCTGTGACATTTATGATAGTTGGGAAAAGGTATTGAACATTTCCATTCTCTACACTCCTATACCTTCTACCCAACTTTCCCTAGAGTTAACATTAATTCAAACTAGCTCTACTCAGGTTGCAGTGGTGCATACCTGTAATCCCAGCAATTTGGGAGGCTGAGACAGGAGGATCGTGAGTTCAAAGCCAGCCTCAGCAAGTTAGTGAGGCATTAAATAACTTTGTGAGATCCTGTTTCACAATAAAATATAAAAAGGGCTGGGGGGCTGGAGCGGTGGCTTAGCGGTTTCAGCGCTTGCCTGGCAAGCACGAGCAAGGACCCAGGTTCAAACCCCAGCACCACGTAAACTAAGTGTTGGAGCAACTAAAGCCATGTGAAAAACTAAAAATAAAAGTTCTTTCTCTGTATCTCTCACTGTCCCTCTCTCTTTTAAAAATAAAAAAAATAAAATAAATAAATTGATTCTTTCACTGTCCCTCTCTCTGAAAAAAAAGTGATCACTACAATTTTCTCTATTTGTTTATGAAATTTCTCTTTTGTCCAAATCCATTCTTATACTCAAGTCTGTCAAACTTTTTCTCCTATTTATGAATAATATAAATAATCATTTTACTTCATATTTCTGATTACTAATGAAGTGAAGCATTTCATAAAAATAAGAAAACTAACATTGGCATATTATTAATTCAACTACATGCTTCATTCAGGTTGTACCAATGTCTTTTTTCTGTTCCAGGATCCAATTCAGATGTCACATTACTTTTTTGTTTTTCCAGTACTGGGGACTGAATCCAGGAGCACTTTACCACTGGGTTACATCCCTAGCACTTAAAAAGAAGTTTTAATTTGAAACAGGTCTCACTTAGTTGTCCAGGCTAGCCCCAAACTTGCTATCCTCCTGCCTCAGCCTCCCAAGTAGCTGGGATTACAGGTATGTTCCCCTGTGCATGGTGACACATAACTGTCTTTTCTCCTTGGTTTCCACCAATCTGTCAGTTTCCTCATTCTTTCCTGGTCTTCTAGGACCTCAAGTTTTGTTTTGTTTTTTTGGTACTGTGGATTGAACTCAGGGGTACTTAACCACTGAGCTACATCCCCAGCCCTTTATATATTTTATTTTGACACAGGGTCTTGCAAAGTTGCTGAGGCTGGCTTTGAACTGCAATCCACCTATCTCAGCCTTCCCGAGTCGTTGGCATTACAATTATGAACCACTGCACCCAGCTAGATCTCAATAGTTTTGAAGGGTATTGGTCACATATTTACTAGAATGTCTCTCAATTTAGCCTAAGTTGATGTTTTCTCTTGTTTAGACTGTGATTATGGATTTTGGGGAAGAGTACCACAGAAATGATGGAGCTTTTTTCACCACATCATATTAATGCAGGGGTTTTGGGATAAGGCCGGATTCTCTGGATCCACTGGTGAATTGAGTTTGGGCTGACTGCAGATTTCTGTGGCCAAAACAGTGTTAGCAGCCACCCAGCTAAGACCTGGGTTTTCCCTGCTACTGTTGAGCCGTGTGTTGCAGCTCTTGGTGTGGAAGTACACACCGGGAATTCGGTGCCAATATTCTTCTGGGTTCCTGTCTCACGAATTTGAAGAATAAAATCCGTGCACAACCACAAAAGGGAAGAGTAAAAAGAGTAGAATTTATTTAAGGAAGGAGAGCAGAGTCTCCGCAATGCGGAGGGATACCCGTAAGTAAGCAGGATACTGTCTGATGTGTGTTAGGCCTGGGTTTATATTGGTTTTGGGTGTGAGCCTTGATTTACATAAAGCAGGCATTAAGAAAAGCACCAACATCACTGTAAAACGGGTATTGAAACTGAGCACCAACATCATTGGTTAAAATCTATGTAAAACAGGTAACAAATCTTTCCTAGATCCTATCTATGTTCACCCCCACTTCTTAGTTTTTCCCCCCTGGGACAGAGGAGTTGCTCCCACAGGTAAGCCTCATGGTCTCTTGCATTTGAAGGCCCTGAGCACGCCCCTTAATCTCTCTCTACTGGCTAGTTCTCCTTGGTGTAGTTGAATGGGGCCCATTGTCCTGACTACCTAGCCATTTTAATCTCTCTCCTAATCCCAATCAATATCAGGGGGTATATGATATCAGCATGACTTTCTACTGGTAAAGGTGATGGCGGTCACACACAATCTTTTCCTTTCCCACATTCTGTTGTTTAGAAGAAAGACATTAAGTCTAGCTCATACAATCAAGGGGAGAGAGGATTATCAAAGAATTAGGGGCCAGGTTCAAAGATTTTTTTTTTTGATAGGACCCCAAAGGCTCATGCAACAAAAGTAAAAACAGATAAACGAAATTACATCAAACTGAGAAGCTTCTGCACAGTAAGTGAAACAATCAACAGAGTAAACAGAAGGCATACAGAATGGGAGAAAATATGTGTAAACTATTCATCTGATAAGGGATTAACATCCAGACCACATAAGGAACTTAAAAAAATGAATATCAAAAAGACAATAACCATGCAATCTTGAAATGATCTAAAGTTCTGGTTAAGGAAGACACACAAATGGCCAAAAAGTATATGAAAAAATGATCAATACGACTAATCATCAGGGAAATGCAAATTAACACCACAGTGAGATGATCTCACTGACAGAATGGCTATTATCAAAATGACAAAAAATAAAAAATACTGGCAAGGATGCAGAGAAAGGGGAACTCTTATACACTGTTGGTGGGAATGTAAATTAGTATGGCCATTGTGGGAAATAGTATGGAGATTCCTTAAAAACTAAAAACGCGGGCTGGGTATGTAGCTCAGTGGTAGAACACCTATCCAACATGCACAGGGCTCTGAGTTCAATCCTCAGTACCATAAAAACAAAACTAAAATAGAGCTACTATATGATCCAGCAATTCCACTACTGAGAATATATCTAAAGGAGATGAAATCATCATCCCAAAGACATGCTTGTTACTCCCATGTTTATTGTAGCACTAGTCACAATAGCAAAGCTATGGCATCAACCAAGATGTCCGTCAATGGGGCTGGAGGGGTGGCTCAGCGGTTTCGACACTTGCCTGGCAAGCAGGAGGACCCAGGTTCAAACCCCAGCACCACGCACACAACTGAGTGTTGGAGCAACTAAGGCCATGTGAAAAACTAAATAAAGTTGTTTCTCTCTCTCTCACTGTCCCTCTCTCTTTATATATATAAAAAAAAAGATGTCCATCAATCACAAGTGGATAAAGACAATGTGGTCTATGTTTTTTTTTCCACATTTATTAGAAGTATATAGCGATACAGGATACAGATGAGGGGGATGGTCTATGTTATATACAACAAAATATTATTTAGCCATTAAGAAGAATGAAATCCTGTCATTTGCAGCAACATGGATAGAACTGGAGGTCATTATATTAAGTGAAATAAACCAGACACAGAAAGACAAATACCACAAGTTCTTATTCTCATTCATTCACAAAAATGCAAGAGTTGGTTCCATAGACCACAGGGTAACAACGATCACTACAGACTGGAAAGGTAGGGCAAAGGGGAAAGAAAGAAGATAAGAGGCACCAGAATAGTTAAAGAGGGGCTTTGTCCCCTTCCCCCACTCTGGGGGAAGTCTGCTCTTTTCCCTATGCTTTACTTTCCGTGCTTTCTATAATAAAACTTGTCTACTACGCTTGAAAAAAAAAAGAATAGTTAAAGAGGTGAACTCTAGGGTAAATATTGGTTAAGACAACCTGTGATATATTTCAAAATGACTAGAAGAGTATGAAATTCCCAACATATAAAATGATTAAAGTTTGACGAGATGGAAGTATTTAATACTCTTGATTTGATCATTATACACTGCTTATAAATATCAAATTATCATAATGTATCTCATGAAGATGTACAAATACTATGTCTCAATTAAAAAAAAAAACCTTGCGGTCAAGTTAAAACTGCCACAGTAACTACTAAATATTGTGGGGAAGATATTTTGAGCAAGTATTCTGCTTCTCCTTAAAGCATCACCACTGATTTTAGCATTTATCAACATTTATCTCTAAAGGTCATCTGGAAGGAGCTCAGAGTGGCACCAGGTCGGGGCAAAGAGCGCTCAAGTTTCTGGAAGACGGTTCCCACGTTTAAGGGCGAGGAACGTTTACAAAATGTAGCTAGCGTTCCGCCTGCGCGGTGATTTCCAGTCCTAGCCATGCAAAAGCGCAGTATTCATCCCTGAAACTCAAACTGACGAGCTTCCTCCGCCTTCACTGGGCGCTGCGGTGGCCGCCGGCCCGCCCCTCTGTCCTTAAAGCGGGCGAGTCCCCAGCGCACCGTTCTCCAGCAAGCGGTGGACCCGCTAGTGGGCTTTACCACTTGAAGAGCGCAGTATCAGGCGGCAGTTCGCGCGAGACGAAGGAAGTATTCTCGCGAGAACACTGGGAGGCGGCAGTGATGGCGGCGGCGGGAACAGCACCCGGCCCGGGAGTGGGTGCCGGACCTGGCCCAGGAGCGACCGCAAATGCAACAACAGCAGAAGAGGGAGAGACGAAGCCAGTGACAGCGGTAGCAGCCCCTCCAGCCGGAGAAGGGACGTCTGCTGCTCCGGCGGCTGAACCCAGTTCTGGAGACGCTGAAAGCGGGTAAGAAGCCCTGCGGCCTGAGGACACAGAATTCTCTCGCTATCCCGCGGCTCCCGGAACTCTTCTACCCGCCCTCTCAGAATCTGGGCCTGGACGCCAACGGCTCGACCTGCCTAGCCCCCTCTACGAGGGTAATCCCGCCCGCTGCTTGGCGCGTCCCTTCTGAACGCTTCCAGGCCACGCCCCTTGCTCACGTTTCGCGGTAGGTGAGGACCGAGCCCCTTTCCTGTCTTGGGCTCTACACCCTGTAGGAGGCTGGTAGGTCTCTTCCTGCAGGAGATCTCAGACACCCCAGGAAAGAGAGCTGCATCTCTGTGAATCTCTCCCGGGACCAACTCCCCCAGACCTGTCTTAGTGGCTTCCCCGTGTAGGCTTCTCAGTATTCTAAGAACCTGAGTCTGTCTTGACCACTTTCTTCCTCATATCCGAGTAGTGATCAGATCCAGCTTAACTGGAAAGCTGTATTTTGAAGTTCAGCTGTATTTTGAAGATCATCTTTGGACTTGAATTGTGAGGTTTGTTTCTCTTGGAAATCTTACTTAGAGAGCATTCATTGTCTTTCAGGGATGGAAACTTGGCTGATGTAAGTGGTGGTTTGGAGACAGAATCCTCTAATGGAAAAGATACATTAGTAAGTATTTTATTTTGGTTATTGGTGAGGCAAAATAGGTTTTGTTTTTGCGGTGCTGGGGATTGAACCTGGGCTTTGTGCGTGCAATGCAGGTACTGTACTACCTGGCTACATCCCCACTCCCTGTTTTTAAATTTTTAAGTGAACTAAAATTCAAGCAAGTCAACTTAATTTGATTCTGTTTGCTCTGTGATCACAGGAAGGTGCAGGGGATACTTCAGAGGTGATGGATACTCAAGCGGGCTCAGTGGATGAAGAGAATGGCCGGCAGTTGGGAGAGGTGGAATTGCAGTGTGGGATATGTACAAAATGGTTCACAGCAGACACCTTTGGCATAGATACCTCGTAAGTACTTTTCTTACTCTTGTGAGAATTGCTTTCTAAAGTAAATCTCAGCATGTTCAGTAGCAGGATAGTTTGTAGGCAGAATAAATTCATTGTATTTTCAGTGTCCTAACCTCTATACAGTGAATAGGATGTTGAAAAAGAGTCAAGATTTTTGGTTTTTGTTTTGTTTTGTTTTGTTTTTGAAGAGGGACAGTGAGAGAGAAAGAGAAAGAATCAGTTTTACTTATTAGTTTTTCCTGTGGCTTTTGTTGCTCTGACACTTTGTGAATGTGGTGTTGAGGTTCGAACCTGTGTCCTGCATGCCAGGCAAGTGCAGCAACTGCTCAGCCACCAGTCTAGCCCCTGACTGGCCATTCTTTATTGAATCACCGATCTAGCCCAAGAAATCGTTTTAATTCCCTTAGCTTATCTTCTACTTATTCAGGGCATGCCAATGGGTATTATCTCTGATTTTGAGGTTACAACATTATTGGGAAATAAAACTATGCAGTTAGAAAGCATCATATAAGCAAATTTGAGACAGTATTGTTTAAGTCTTTTTTTCTTTTTTTTTACAGAGAAGGAGAGAATCAGTTTTATTTATTTTTTCATTGGCCTTTTTTCTGTTTTTATTAGGCTTTTGTTTCTCCACCACTTAGTTGTGTTTGTGGTGCTGGGGTTTGAACCCAGGTCCTCACTCGCAAGCCAGGCAAGCACTCTTACCACCAAGCCACTGCTCCAGCCCTCGTTTAAGTCTTGTATTAGATGTTTTGGATTTTTCAGAAAGGATTTGTTGTATATGATGGACAAAGCCCATTGTAAAATAATTGAGGAACTTAGAATGTATTGGATTTGATACTCAGCCCACCCCGCAAAAATGAAATGGTCAGTCTTTTTCATGCCTGAGCCATCCTTTTTGCTTCTAACTCGGTCCTCCCCTCAGCAAGACCTATTTTTAAACGTACATTTTCTAGAGAATTAAAAGCATATTTTGATTGAGAATGAAAGGCTTCTTATTCTGGGGAGCGGGTGAACATTGCTATTACTGTTGCTGGTGCTCAGTAAATTTTTTTTTTGGTTTTTGTTTGTGTGTCCTCCCCAACCCCCATGGGGATTGAACCCAGGTCCTCAGGCAAGCCTGGCATGTGCACTGAGTCACTTCCCCAGCCCTCAGTAAGGTTCTTTTTTTTCAGGGCTTGGGCCTTGCTTGTGCTAGGCAAGGGCTTTGCCACTGAGCTAAATCCCCAACCCCCTCTGTAAGTTTCTTTGTGGCCCGCGTTGGGCTAATACATTTAAATAAATCTACCTCACAATAAAGCTGCATTTTTCTTAAATTAATGCTCCTTAAGTGGTGTGAAGAAATATCTTTATTTTTTTGTATGCTTGACAGTTAATGAAAGTTAAAGTGGGTTTTAGAAATGTTAATGTACAATTAACATGTGACTGGTGACTAGGCTAGAGTGTTTAAAAAAGAAAGAAAAATACGAGGGGTGGGAAGAGTTATATTGGTTAAAAGTTTTGTAGGGAAAACACTGACTAAGCAAGGCTGGCTGTTAGAAAGGAGAAAGGCTGAAAGTTAAAGCCACTGGCTAAGAATTTCCTTTGGTTGGTCAGAACTTAGTAATGGAAATTTACTAGAGATAACTAGGAGCAATCCACGAAAGAATCAAACCACAGTTCAAAGTTCTGATAACTTTGGAGAGATCACTTTGTACCTGAATTTGAGAAATTATACATAAAGCCAACTACATGGGAAGGATTATTTTTTATGACTGAAAGAATGTAAGCTAACAGGGAATATAAAAAAAGTCTGCCCTGAAACCTTATTGTATTTGTTTTGAAATAACTATACCTGGGGGCTGGAGCTGTGGTTCAGAGTTTAGAGTGCTTGCCTGGCATGCTAAAGAACTGGGTTCAAACCCCAGTACCATGGTACACAGCTAAATGTCAGAAAAATGAACGCCAGATGAAAAAATAAATAAAATTAATTCTCTCTTTTTTTTTCTCTCACCCTCCTTCTCTTAAAAAAAAAATTATTCCTGTCTCTAGCATGAGGCTTTCCTTTTCATTGAGTTTATCGTTGATGCAGGGGTTTTGACATGAGGCCGGATTCTGCTCTTGCTGGCGAATGGAGTTTGGGCTCACAGCAGATCTCTGTGGCCAAAATAGCCCATTTCTAGTGTTTCCGGGTATTTCCAGTTAAAACTGGGAATTTGGGCTGGCTGTAGGTCTCTGCAGGTGAAAGTGTTAGCAGCTACCCAGCTAAGAGTTGGGTCCTGTCCCCCAACCCCCACTCTTGAGTGGTGTGTTACATCTCTTGGTGTGGAAATACACCGGGGGAATTCGGCGCCAAACTTCTGGATTTTATTTGAAGAAGAAAATACATGGACAACCACAAAAGGGAAGAGTAAAAGGAGTAGAATTTATTTAAGGAAGGAGAGCAGAGTCTTCGCTATGCAAAGGGGTACCTGTAAGCAGGTGTTAGGCTTGTGGGCTTCTGTAGGTTTTGGGTATGAGCCTTGAGAAAAGCACCAACTTCTTTTTGTTAAACTATGTAAAACAAGCTTTGAAACTAAGCACAAAACCATTGGTTAAAGTCTGTTCAAAACAGGTAGCAACTCCTTTTTAGTTCCTATCTGTGTCACCCCCACTTTTTAGTGTCCTCCCTACCCAACCCTGCCTCTGGGGCAAAGGAGTTTGCTTCCACTGGAGAATCTCCTGGTCTTTTGCATTTGAAGGCCCTGAGCTTACGGGTTAAAGGCTCTCTACCAGTTAGCTTCTAGGTGTGGTTGAATGGGACCCATTGTCCTGACTATCTACCCATTTTACTCTCTCTTCTGATCTGTCTCATCATAACAGCTTGTTTGAAGTTGTAGGCCTGAAATCCTTGTGATTTAGGAGGCTAAGTCAGGAGGATCAGAATTTTGAGACCAGCCTGGGCAATGTAGTGAGAACCTGTCTCATACAATAAAAAGAGCTGGGGATGTGTTTCTCAGTGGTTGAGTGCCCTGGCTTCAGTCCTCGGTACCAAAAAAAAAAAGTTTCTTAGTTACTTGAGTAGTGGTGGCTGGTAAACAGCACATAACCTGAGAACCTTCTTTTTCAGGGGAATTCCTAAGTTAGCTGAGTTCAGGGTAAACCTGACATGTTTTATTTCTTCCCATCTAATTTAAGTCATTTATACTAAAGGTGTTTTGTTCCTTTTACTTTGCAAGACTAAACTCGGGATATAGTGCAGTAGAAGAATGTTATAAATGAAATCATACACATGGTCCGGTGTGGGTGAGCAGGGCAAAAATTTTACTTCAGCCTAAGGGCAAAAGAACAAATGCACTCCTCGAAAGGAAGTGAGGGCTTTTTAACTCCAAAGGGAGGCATTACTGCCCTTTGCCCTAATTGGAGGAGCTCAGGTGCACAGTCTGCACGATTGGCTATGATTAGGTGGAGGCAGGTGCCCTGACTGGGAGAGAATGGGGGTGGGGGTCGCTGCACACATGGTGAGGGTCATAGTGATTCCAAGTTTACCGGAAGAAGATGGCTGGGTACCGGAAGGGGTCCTTGGAAAGAGGTAGGCATACACAGGTGAGGGAGTTACTATCTTCAAAGAGGAGGGGGAGGGGCTGGAGCGGTGGCTCAGTGGTTAAGGTGCTTGGCACGAGGACCTGAGTTCAAATCCCAGCACCAAATACACAACTAAGTGTTGGAGCAATGAAGGCCATGTGAAAAACTAAATAAAGTTGTTTCTCTCTTTCTCACTCTCTACATCTCACTGTCCTCTTTCTTAAAAAAAAAAAAAAAAAAAAAAAGGAGGGGGAATCTAAAATGGAGGTAGTAAAAGGAGGTAGTAGATTATACATCACAATCTTTCCAGTTTGACAGAAAAGATATGCATCTTACAAAGAGCAATTGCATAGCGTGCTCAAGGACCCGGGTTCAATTTTTTTTGGAGCACTTAACCACTGAGCCACATCCCCAGCCCTTTCTGTTTATTTTGAGACATGGTTTCACTAGGTTGCTTAGCTCCTCGCTAAGTTGTTTTAGACTGGCCTTGAATTTACCATCCTCCTGCCTCAGCCTCCTAGGTCTTCTGCCAGCAAACTCTTGGGAGATTGTTTTCTGTATGGTAGAACCAGTCTTGATGGTTGGAACAACTTTCACTTCCTATTCCCTATTCATCAGGTTGGTCACAAGATTTACCAATTTTTTTTTGTCTCCTTGCACACTTGCTTGCCCTTTCCATTTTTATTAACTTTCTTCTGGGTCAGGCTTTTTTTTTCCCCCCTCTCCTTGTCTTCTGGGACTACTACAAAAGTCTCTCTCTCTTTTTTTTTTTTTTGTATTAGGGATTAAACCCAGGTATACTTAACCAATGAGCCACATCTGCAGTCTTTTTTTATTTTGAGACAGGGTCTTGCTAAGTTGCTGAGATTGGCTTTGAACTTGCAATCCTCCTTCCTCAGCCTCCTGAGCTGCTAGAATTACAGGGATGCATCACCGCACCTGATGATTCAATTTTTCTTTATGGCTGAATAAAATTTCATTTTATTTTTATATATATATATATATATATATATATATATATATATGTACACACACACACACACACACCACGTTTTCTTCATCCATTCATCTATTGATGGACACTTGGGCTGGTTCAGTAGTGTGGCTACTGTGAATTGCTCATGCCTTATTATTATTATTTTTTAATCATATCCTAGACACATGCCTTTTCTAAACAGGCTTCTTTATACCACTATGCCCACTGCTCCAAACTTTAATTTTCTCATCTCTACCTGTAGTTCACCTTCCAAAAACCACTCATCTTTTCAAATTCAGTTCATAGCTTGTGCTTGACAAATATTCCTAATTCCTAAATCTGAGAGAACTCTACTTGGGTCCTTTGAATTCTTATGGACTAATTATCATTTGCAAAATTCATCTGGTAATGAAGCAAATATTTGTGACTATGTTGTCTTCTTGTATAATTAATCTTTTCATAATTCTGTCTGTCCTTTCCAGTGATGTTATTTAAAGAGGTATATTTTAGACTACTTTGCTTTCTGTAGCTGGCTTACAATCTCTTTAGGTGCTTTAAAAAGATAACTAGGGGCTGAAGTGATGGCTCAGTGGTTATGGTGCTTACCTGGCATGCACACGGACACGGGTTCAAGCACCAGCACCATGTACACAGTGAAGTGTCAGCAACAAGCTACATGAAAATCTAAATAAAATTGATTCTCTTAATTCTCTCTCTCTCTTTAAAAAAAAAAAAAACTAACCTGGATAAGATGTCAATGAGAACTTTCAGATGCTACATTGTCCAGTGTGGTTGATAATGTTTTATTAATTTTTCTGTGACAGAAAAAGTTGGATATTTATAGAAAATATAGTCCTTTCTGTATTGATTATCACTTTGCACTTTTTTGGGGAGGGGTTGTCATTGTTTGTTTTTGGGGAATGAGGTTTGAACCCAGGGACACTTTATCACTTAAATACATCCCCAGGCCTTTTTCTATTTTTTTTTTAAATTTTCAAGACAGGATTTTGCTAAATTGCTGAGGCTAGTTTCAAACTTGTGATCCTCAGCCTTCATGTTGCTAGGATTACAAGTGTGCACTACCTCACCTGACCATTTTACATTTAAAGAGCACATTAACATATTAATATTCTTATATAACTTCAAGGAGAAAGGAAATCATTGATTTATGTCTCATAAAGAAATTTGTGTTCAGAAATTCACTGATTTGTATATTTGGCTGATCCACAGATCCTGTCTTCCTTTCATGACCAACTACAGTTTCCATTGCAACGTATGCCATCATAGTGGAAATACTTATTTCCTCCGGAAGCAAGCAAGTAAGAACAACTCTGGAGTATTTCAGAATGGATATTCACTGTAAAAGAAAAGGGATGTGGGCTTAGCAGACTCAGAAGACCTTTACCTCTTAACTGGTAGAATCAAATTGGGATGTATGTCTGAATCATTGCTGTCACTCATTTCGGATCAAATGATGGCTCTTCTTTTGGAAGTTGCTCTAGTTGTGATTTTGTGGACCGTCTTGTTGAATATTCCCCTTGGTGACAAAAATATAGTTTTATAAATAACCTTTTCCCTTTTTCTTTTTAATAGACTTAAAGGAAATGTGCCTTAGTGCTTTGGCCAACCTAACATGGCAGTCCCGAACACAGGATGAACATCCGAAAACAATGTTCTCCAAAGATAAGGTAGAAATGGAATCAACATAATTATAATTATACCACAGACTCAGGTCGGACTTCTAATACTCTTTAACAACAAGTACTTTTCCTCCAGATTTTATGAGTAAAACTATAGATTGAATTGTTACCTTGTTTTTATTTCATATGATTTACTAATTTCCTAGAATGTGTCATATAGCTTGGCTGTTAGTATAGTGAATCCTTAAACAGTTTGGTTAACTTAAAGAAGCAAACAACTGTCTATTCCATAGTAATCAAGTTTGGGGGTAAACCTTCTCAGCCTAGTTTGGCTTTTTTTTTGAGGGGGGGTCCTGGAGATTGAACAAGAGTAAGCCCAGGATGCTCAACGTCTGAGCCGCATCCTCAGCCTATTTAGATATTTATTTATTTTTAGAGAGAGAGAGAATCAATTTTATTTAGTTCTCTATGTGGTTTTCATTTCTCCAATACTTTGTTGTGTACTTGGTGCTGGGCTTCGAACCTTTATTATTAAACTAAAAAACCAAAAAACTAAACTCAGAACTCAAAACTAAGTATTTAGTCTACCTGTAAGTCATACCTACTGTGATTTGTAGTAAGTAAGTTTAAGAATTGGTAGTTTAGGGGCTGGAGTGGTGGCTTAGTGGTTGGAGCACTTGCCTGGCAAGCATGAGGACCTGGGTTGGAACCCTGGCACCACATATGTAACTAAGTGTCAGAGAAGCAAAGGCCAGATGAAAACATAAAGTTGATTCTCCCCCTCTTTCATTTAAAATAAAAAATTATAACCTAGTATACATATGTACAAGTCCATTTTCATTTGAAATTGAAACAAGTTTCACAACAAACTAACTATATGGTCTTTTCCCTCTGTACTCCAATATCTTTTCCAGTCAGTGCTAGTTTTGATCTACAAAATTTATATTATAACCTGCAAAGTGATTATGACCTACAGTTTGAAAAATCTTTGTGTTTTGAGATAATATTCTCTAGATCAGATTGTCAAGGGCCTTGCCTACTAAATAGAAGGTAGTGTTGAAATCTTACAAGTAGTGGAGAATTCTCCCCCA
The DNA here is from genome assembly GCA_004027875.1 of Aplodontia rufa. Classification (NCBI taxonomy): domain Eukaryota; kingdom Metazoa; phylum Chordata; class Mammalia; order Rodentia; family Aplodontiidae; genus Aplodontia; species Aplodontia rufa. Next base: position 4,766 of record PVKS010026213.1, on the reverse strand, counting down.
CGCTTTTTTTTTTTCAATTTTTTCCCTATATTAAAGTGCTTTAGGTACTGAGGGTATAGCTTAGTGGTAAAGTACTTGCCTAGAATGTGCAAGGCTCTAGGTTTAAGCCCCAACACCCCCCCAAAAAAGTGCTTTAAATAGGGAAGTATTGTGATTCCTCTAAGTTTATTTTTTCCAAAATTATTACTTTGAAAATATTTAAACCTATAAAAATGTTAGTATAACGAACATCCATTTATTCTTTCCCTAGATTTGCTCATATTAATATTTTGCCATGTTGCTTTATTTCCCCATATAGCTTCCCCCTAAGCTATATGGGACCGATTGCAGATTTTGTACTTGACCTAATATTCTCTTATAAAACCACAATATAGGGTTCATAGTTTAAAAAAAAAAGTTGATGCGGTACAATCTTATTCATATTTTCTCAGTATTTTTATTGTAATATCCTTCATAGTTTCTACTCAGTAGAATTCCATGGTATGTATGAATGTGTGTGTGTGCGCACGCGTGCGTGTATGTATAAATATATCAGTTTCTTGATCTATTCATCCAGTGATGGGCATCTGGGTTGAGTCTATAATTTAGCTATTTTGAATTGTGCTGCTATAAACGTTGATGTAGCTGTGTCGCTGTAGTGTGCTGAATTTATATCTTCTGGGAAAACACCCAGGAGTGGGATAGCTGGGTCATACAGTGGGTTCCATACCTAAGTTTTGAGGAGTCTCCATACTGCTTTCCAGAGTACTTGCATGAGTTTGCAGTGGCTCAGTGGCATCACACTTGCCTGGCACGTGTGAGGACACGGGTTCAAACCCCAGCGCCACGTATGCAGCTAAGTGTTGGAGCAATGAAAGCCACATGAAAAACTAAATAAAATTGATTCTCTCTTTCTCTCTCACCTTCCCCCCTCTCTCTTAAAAAAAACAAATAAACAGTGTATTAAGGTCCCTTTTTTTTCCCACACCCTCTCCAGCATTTGTTGTTGTTTGTATTCTTGATTTTTGGGGTGAGGTAAAATCTTAATGAAGTCTTGATTTGCATTTCCCTGATTGCTAGAGATAGATGTTGAACATTTTTTTCATATATTTATTGGCCTTTTGCATTTCTTCAGAAGTTTCTGTTCAGTTCTTTTGCCCATTCATTGATTGGGTTATTTGTGTATTTGGAATTAATCTTTCTTTCTTTTTTTGGGAGAAGGAGAGAGGCTGGAGCTGTGGCTCAGCGATTACTGCAGTTGCTTAGCATGCGAGAGGACACAGGTTGGAACCCCAGCACCATGTACACAACAAAGTGCAGGAGCATCTAAAGCCACATGAAAAATGCAATTGTTTCTCTCTTAAAAAAAAAAAAAAAGAAAGAAAAAGAAGGGAGAGAAAGAATTTTATTAATTTTTCCATCTGGCCTTTGTTTCTCCAACACTTAGTTGTGTATGTTGTGTTGGGGTGTGAACTGAGGTCCTGCGCATGCCAGGCATGCCTTCCAACCGCTGAGCCACTGCTCCAGCCCCTGGTATTAAGCTTTTTTAGTTCCTTGTATATTCTGGGTTTTAGATCCTTGTCGGAGGTTGTAGCAGGGCATGACTTTCTCCCATTTTGTAGACTCTCTCTTCACGTTTTTTAATTGATTCCTTAACTGTGCAGAAGCTTTTTAGTTTAATGGCATTCCACTTATTGATTCTTGGTTTTAATTCTTGTGCTATGGGGATTTTGTTAAGGCAGTCAGTGCCAGCTCCTATATGGCCGAGTTTTGAACCTATTTTGTCTTCTAACAAGGTATCTGGTTTAATTTCTAGGCCTTTGATCCATTTCAGTTCGAGTTTTGTGCAGGATGAGAGATAAGGATTCCAATTTCATTTTTCTGCATTTGGCCATCTGGTTTTCCCAGCACCATTTGTTGAAAAGGCTGTCTTTTTTCCAATTTATATTTTTGCCATCTTTGTCAAATATCAGATGGCTATAGACTTGTGGTTTTGTCTCTACCTTCTATAGTGTTCAATTGGTCTTCATGTCTATTTTGATATCAATACCATACTGGCTTTTTTTTTTGTTTTTGTTTTTTAAATTGATTTAATTTTAGTGAGAGAGAAAAAGGGAGATAAAGTTTATTTAGTTTTTCATGTGGCCTTTGTTGCTCTGACACTGACGCTTCATTGTGTTTTTGGTACTGGAGTTCAAACCCATGTCTCCACACATGCCAGGCAAGCACCTTAACCGCTGAGCCACCAGCACTCCAGCCCCACTATGCTGTTCTTGTGACTACAGCTCTGGAGGGTTGTTTCAGATCTGGTACTGTGATGCCTCCTGCTTTCTTTTGCTAAGTATTGCTTTAACTATTCTGGGTCTCTTATTCATCCAAACTAATCTAAGAATTGATTTTTCCGTATCTGTGAAAAATGTCATTGTTATCTTGATGGAGATTTGCATTGAATCTGTATAGTGCTTTTGGCAGAGTGACCATTTTGACTCTATCAGTTCTTCCTATCCAAGAACATGTGTTGTATTTTGGGGTACCAGGGATTGAACCCAGGGGTACTTAACCACTGAACCACATACCTTTAATTTTGAGAAAGGTTTCTCTAAATTGCTCAGGGTCTTGTTTAGTTGTTGAGGTGGCTTTGAACTTGTGATCCTCCTGCCTCCGCCTACCAAGTTGCTAGGATTATAGGTATGCACCACCATGCCTGGCTCCCCATCAACTTCTAAACTCTTTCTGGAGCAACAGTATATTTTAGGCTTACCTTGAACTTTCCCTGTTCAACCCCAGTACTTTTGAGTAAAGATTTAGTTTTCACGAAGCTAATTGGTTGTGTGAGACTTGGAAATATACTCTAAAATAGGGGAAATATGATAGCAGAAGATTAAGGTCAGAGATGTTTTGACCATGGAAGCAATCACATGGTCACAGTTTTGTTTTGTTTTTAATAATTTTTTTTAGAAGGATAGTGAGAAAGAGACAGAGAGAATCAATTTTTATTGAGTTTTTCACATGGCTTTTGTTGCTCTGACACTTAGTTGTGTACATGGGTACTGGGGTTTGAACCTGTGTACTTGCACATGCCGGACAAGCACCATAACCACCAAGGCACCACTCTAGCCCCATGGTCACTGTTTTGACCAGTGGCAGAATTCACACTTGGCAACTAAGAAAGGTAGATCTAGAACTGATGTGGTTGTTCACTCCTGTAACCCAGTGACTAGGTAACCAGCTGAGGCCAGAGGATTGCAAAGGCAACTCTTGGCAATTTACCTAGACCCTAAGCAACTTGGCAAGACCCTGTCTCAAACTTAAAAAGGGTGGGGTGGGGCTAGAGATGTAGCTCAGTGGTAGTAAAGTGCCCCTGGTTTCTAGCCCAGCACTAAAGGGGTGGGGGACTACAGATATAGCTCAGTTGTAGAGCACCCTTGAATTCAATCCACAGTACCACAAAGAATAAGAAAGTCAGATCTTTCAGCTATACCTTTACTGGAGAGGGAAGGGAGGCCTAATTGGTGTGAAGTTTCTGAAATTTTAAATTTTGTATTGTGACTTTAGATGTAAAGGCTGTAAAAGAAGAGTTGAGGATGTCTTCAGAGTGTCAGAGTTTGCTTCTGGGTGATCTGTGATAGGTATTAATATGAAAGAGAGGGAACTGGTGAGGTAGCTCAGGGATAGAGTGTTTGCTTGGTATGTGCGAGGACTCAGGTTCAATCCCCAGCACCAAATATGTAACTAAGTGGAAGAAAAAAAAAACTAGATGAAAAAATAAAATTAAGAGCAAAGATAGTATCTGCTTTGTGTATTTGTGAGTACAGAGTTTCATTTTAATTACAAGAAATTTTGAGATGCATGTAGAATGCCAGAAGATGTCTCAAGTAAGCAAAAGAAATGGGAACCCTTCAACTGGATAATAAGCTCTAAATAGCTAATATTTGTGAATAACTTGCTTGCATAAATTTTAGCATTTTCAAGGTCTTTGAAAACGCTATTTTTTTTGTGAGCATAACTTTGGAAGCAACTATAATATAAAAGTCTTAACTTGTTTTATTTTATAAATTAGGATATTATACCATTTATTGATAAATATTGGGAATGCATGACAACCCGACAGAGACCTGGGAAAATGACTTGGCCAAATAACATTGTCAAAACAATGGTAAGTAGACTAAAATTGATTAGATTTGAGATTTAGAAAACCTCTCTGTTCTTTATAACAAATTCTATTTATCCTCAATGTTAAATAATGTGATTACTAAGAAAGTGCAATGTTATTAAATTTTTGACAGTATGAGATATAGGTAATTATAAATTTTAGTAGTTTACCATGCGGATTCGGTGAGTTGCATGTTCTTTCTTCAGTGAACATAGGTAACTATAGTTGCCTATATAAGACCTTTGTCCTTTGTATTTTTTTTTCTTCTAGCCTTTATTTCTGCCCCGACTTTTTTTTTTTTTTTTTTTAAGAGAGTCAAAGGGCTGGAGCGGTGGCTCAGCAGTTTTGGCGCTTGTCTGGCATGCATGAGGGATATCGGTTCAAGCCCCAGCACCACACGTACACAGTGAAGTCTTGGAGCAATGAAGGTCATATGAAAGACTAAATAAAATTGATTCTCTCTTTCTCTCTCAGTCTGTCCTTTTCCTTTTTTTTTTTTTTTTTTTTTTTTAATAAGAGAGAGAGAATCGATTTTTTTACTGAGTTTTTCACACGGCTTTTGTTTCTCTGACACTTAGTTGTGTACGTGGGTGCTGGGGTTTGAACCTGTGTACTTGTGCATGCTGGGCAAGTG